>JAPYYD010003819.1:0-13737 GCA_028551405.1 Uromys caudimaculatus | reverse complement strand
ATGATAGTTTCCTTGATCATGGTATCTCTTCACAGTAGTAAAACAGTGACTAAGACACAGAGAAATATGATTTGAGTTATTGAGCTTTGAATACATACAGTGACACATTACTATGTCTTGAATAGTAAGAGGAGAAATCCCAATATACCTAAGAACAAGATGAGTAATTTAGAAGAAAAATTACTGAGGAAGGGAAAAAAACAGATAATAAAGACAGCATAACAGAAATGGCCAAGAAGTGCCATGAATAACTTTTATGCACAACATTCTGACAAAATTAATGTATTCTAACACCATAAGAATGAAGAACATGTCTTGTGGGTTTGTATGACTTGTGTTTGTGCACTGGCCAGAGACAGAAGGCAAGGCTCTACACTTTACTACAAGACAAATTAAGCTTAGAATCTGAACATATCTGATGCCTTGAAATATTTTAATGAAACTGAGATATTCATAAAATATGCAGTTTTCTTTTAATTTAGGAATAAAACTGAGGCTTTTAAATTTTTATGCTTCTCTGGCTGTGCCCTTCTCAAATTAGTCTAGAAATAAGGTTATAGAGAAGTCGGAATTTATTATATTCTTTGTTGACTTTTTATAAAATAAAGAGAAAGATGGGACTGGGGTATCAGTTATCTGTGACCAAGGTATAGAGCTCCGGAAGAAAACCTTCCACATTTTCAACTAGTTTTCTGTTTTTGTTTTAGAAAATCACTTGCAGAGGAAAACCAGAAAGTGGCTTGTATCTTCCCAAAACATAAGTATCAACAACAAAAACCAAGGCTCATTGGCTGTTGGAGTCCAGTTTATATAAAGAGCTGGTGCTTATTTTTCCTAGAAGTACCATACCTAGATTGCAGGTGCAGAGTCGTTTTCTAGAGATATCATAAAATATAAGATAGATAGGGTAACCTTAGTGTTGTTTAACACACCAGCATTCATGATCCAGTTTAGAAAAATAACCCTGGGCAAGTTTTCAACATTTCTCAAGGAACTTCCCCATAAGAAGGTGGAGGTAACAATTTCATTTGAATTGTAGAGACAATTAAGGGAGGTAACTCCTGAAGAGGAACCAACATAATTCCTAATATATGAAAAAGAAACATTACACAGATGTGGAAGTAATTCAGAGAGTCACAGACAGACTTTAGAAATGTATATTCTACTGAACTAAAAGAAATAGATGAATCTTTAGATGAGCAAAACCTACTAAAAGGTAAATCAAGATGAAAAGAGCAAATTGAAGCAGCAATTATTCCCTCCCCCTCCCCAAAAAGTACAGAACCAGATTGATTCCACACAGAATCCTACCAGAACTTTAAAAAAGTGAATGGCAATATTTATCAAGTATTAATTATTCTATAAAATGTAAAATAGAAAAGGAAAGAACATTTTCAGTTTTGTTTAATGAAACTAGTATTACTCTGATACCAAGGCCATACAAAGGCCCAACAACAGAAAATTATAGACCAATACTTATAAGGAGCACAAACACAAAAATTCTCAATTAAGTATTTGCAAACTGAATGCAAGAACCCAGCAAAAACATTATCCACCAACAATAGCTTGGCTTTATCCCAAAGATGTCAGCATGGTACATATGCAAAGCAACAAGTATAATCCCTCACATAAGCAGAATCAAGGATAGAAACCACATGATCATCTCATTATAAGCAGAAAAGTCTTGGACAAAATCAAACATCCCTTTATGATAAAAGTACTAGGAAATCTCTTAGTTAGGCTTTCTGTGATGAAGCACCAACACTAAAGCAAAATGGGGAGCAAAGGCTTTAATAGGCTTACAATTCCCTATTGCTGTTCATTGCCTAAGGAAATTAGGACAGGAACTCAGTGCAGAAACCTGGAGGCAGGAGCTGATACAGAATCCATGGAGAGGCACTGCTTATCTTTCTCCTTACGACATGCTCAATCTGCTTTCTTAAAGGCCACCTACACTGATGCAGCACAAGCCATAATGTGTTAGTCCCTCCCCCATTAATCACTAATTTTAAAAATAACCTATCAGCCTGCCAATAGACTGATCTTATTTAGGAATGTTCTTAATTGGGTCTCCCTTCTCTCTAGTGACTCTAACTTGTATCAAGTTGACATAAAAATAGCAAGCATGATCTACAAATACAGGACATCTCAACACAGTAAAAACAATAGATAGCAAGTCCATGGTCTACTACTTACAAAACAGAAAAGCTCAAAAGAATTTCTCCAATATTGGAAACAAGACAAGGATACCCATTCTATGTTCCTTCCTATTCCATATAGCACTTGAAATTGTAGATAGGGCAATAAGAGAAATGAAGGAGGTGAAGGAGATGTACAAAGGAAAGGAAGAGGTTCAAGTATTTTTATTTACAGATGATATGATTGTATATATCTAATATGCTGAATGGCACCAGAACTTTCCTACAAGTGATGAATAGTTCAACAAAGTAGTAGGATACAAAATTAACACACAAATGTCAGTAGCTTCCTGTTGACAACCATACCAGGAAAGAAATCATGGACATGATTATAGTCACAATAACCTTAGGAAAGAAAAGAAATATATTTTGTGATATACCTAACTAGAGAATTGAAAGACATGGACAATGAAAACTTTAAGACAATGAAAAGGGAAACTGAAGAAGGTACCAGAAATTGGAAAGACCACCGTGGTGATAATCACCTGGAAGGTTCATTTTTACTGGGACCTGATATAGTGCTGGGAGGTCCTATAGGAGCTACCAGAGGAGAAAGGGTACCTCCAGTGATACCTAGGTAGTAGGAGACTTAAGTTTTTTTCTTGAACACAGTAGGGTAGCTACTCATAGGAATTTACTGTAGTTTATGTAGAATGCAGAAGACCTAAACAGGCTCAAGACAAACAAAATTCCAGCAGTAACCAAAAGGAAAGCAGGAACCTACACTTCTGTAGGGAGCTGTTAACAATTGATGCTTCTAGGATAAGAACAGTCATTTCTATATGTTTGTGGCCCAAGTGATTGTCAACTGTCCAGTGAAAGGCCACATACTCAATAGTATAGGAGCAGCACAAACTCTACTGATAGAGAGAAAAACCAAACAAGCAAGCAAATAAATCAGGCACAGAGTTGGGTGAGTAAAGAGGAGATGTTACATGGAGGAATTAGGGAAGGGCTGAATATGAGCAAAGCACATTGTGCAAAATTCTCAAAAGATGAACAAAAATGAGAAATGATATAAAAACACTGCAAAGTATAAAACAAATACAAAAACATTGAACTATTTTGGAGTATTCTATTTTTAAATTATCTAAGAAGACAATAATATAAATTATAGCAATTTTAGTCTCTGGGACTTGATGATTCACAACAGTTAGAGTGAGAGGAGGAAAAATGAGAGAGGCATGTTGTGGTGGGTCCATATCATTCCTTACACCTCTTACTGAAAATGGGAAGAAGGACCAAGAAGGTGAGAAGAGACACCTGAACAGATCCAACTGCACAATCTTATGTACACTGTGGGTTTTCTAAGACTATAGCAGGTAAATTGAAGACACAATGTATTAAGAAGAGAAGTGTTTTTAAAATCCTCCCAGGAACTAGAATTCTCTTATCATTTACCTACTCTAATTTTAATTATTTTGGTATTATAATTATTTCATCATCCTTATCACTTTCTAACTTTCATTCCTCCATTCTTTCTCATGCACCAAACCCCCTCACTCTCATTCAAATATATATCTTCTTTTGCTTTGATTGTGTGTCTGTGTCTCTGTGTGTGTGTATATATGTATATATGTGTATATGTATATACAAAAACACAACGGATTGGTCTGTACAATGTTACTTGTATGTATGTTTTCAGAGCTGACCATTTATTACTGGATAGCCAATTGGTTTGGTCTTCCCTGAAGTCTATTGGTGCCATCCTTACTATATCAGTTTTAAGTAGCTATGTTGGTAAGACCACATGAATATAGCATCTGACATTCCTAGGAACTTCAGAGAGCACAGGAGACTTCCTAAAAATACCTGTAATACATAGTTGCATGAAATTTTACCATTTGGGGCTGCTAAATTTCTCCCCCAGAGTCATAAACTATTTAACAGAAACCCTAAGGTATGAGGATCCTTCTTTTGAGTTGTTAGGGTTTTCCAAGAGACTTCCAAAACATTTAGGTTATTGGTGTTGCCCTTGGTTACCCTGAAAGGTGGAAAGTAAGTCCATATTGCCAAAGACTCAACATATTTCAGACATATAACTCAGAGTATGTGACCTGGTTCTGTCCCAAAAGCCGCCTCCTTAAGGACTAACTTCCATTGTACCATAATGAACCATGTGGCTTCCAAAGTAAAAAGAAATCAATAGTCCTAGCTGGTCATGACACCCATGACCCATAAAATGACCAGCATCACACAACAACCTTAAAGGTTCAATTGTATTAGCTTCCCTCTTATTGTAACAGTGAAAGAGGGGAGTGTAAATGATGAGGGGAGGCTGTTCAAGATTAAAAACACTGGAACTCTCTCTGTGCCTTTTGCTTAGATTCCCAAACAGTTTGATTAACAGGGAAGCACCAAAGGATAAGGTATAAAATTGGTAAGTTTAGTTGTTTCCAACCCTCGATCTCTCTGTCTCTCTCTGTCTCTCTCTGTCTCTGTCTCTGTCTCTCTCTCTGTCTCTCTCTCTGTCTCTCTCTCTCTCTCTTTCTTCCTCCCTCTGTCCTTCCTCCTCCTTCTCTCTCTCTCTCTCTCTGGCTAAGCTGAGCCCACTCACTAATGAAAGCAGCCTAACAGGAAAGACCATTGCATAATTTAAAGAACTCCCTTTAAGTAAAACAGTCAAGCGTGATGGAGAACTTTAAAAAACACCTATTTGAGCCGAAGACAAGGAGCAGAGCCCACCACAGTTAAAATTAGAAAGAAATTAGTGTATTGGAATTTACTCAACAAATATTGCATTGACTATTTGCACTGGTATAATACCAGCAATAGAGAATACAGGAAACATTAAAGCGATATTTATCTTAAAGTGCTAAAGCATGCGGTAGAGCCATATAACAAAACATAGCTATACATTGCATGGCAACAATAGTATCTTGCAGTTGATGTCAGCAGGTAAGTGGACTCAGCTAAGGCTGCATAGTTCACGATTGCCCCTGTAGGTGAAGGCAGATTGGAATCAGAGATCAATAAATGCTGGGGAAATCTTCTAATTTGACATTTAAGAATTTCAGTATAACCCAATGTCCTTCTTGTAATGGAAAACTGAAAAATGTATATTTTCCTAAACCACTACAGATAATGAAAAGGAAAGCAGTTAAACCCCACCCCTTGACCCCACTGCACAAAGACCACTCCCTTCCACTGGGTTGCAGCACATAGATGGGGGGAAGAGAAGCCAAGAAACAAAAGAATGCTTTTCTTGTCACCAGGAAAACAGACTAGGGATATTTGCTAGTAGAAAATACCTGTGAAATGCTCTCAGCATGATATCCTGGCTAAGCCACTGTAACCTGCCCTGTCAAGCACATTACATGCCAGGCAGGAACTGTCTGGAGTATAAAGTGAACATTTAATAGAACTCAACCCTGGCTGCTTTATGGGGGTAGGAGGTTCAGAAGCCTTATTCAGTAGCCTAATGTTTTCTAGCCAGATTTGCTTGTCTGACATGAGAAAGGGGCCTTAAATGCCTGATAACTCATATTTGTCTCTGTTTATTACTTTGTACATTTTCATTGTCTCAGTCCTCTAATGTATTACACGGGTAATACTGAGGAAGGGCTTAATATCCATATGCATCAGGTATCGTTGTGGTTTATTATTAGTAGTTTTTAGCTGATGTTCATGATAGGAATGAATACATAGAATCCTGCTTCTAAGGACAGAATCTTTGGGTAGGAGAGGGCTTACAGAACTATGCATGTTATCTTTATGCTCTTACTGAAAAAGGATCAAGTCTGAGCATGCCTTTAAAACTGTATCTTCTAGTATTGAGGGTGTAGTGCTGTGTCACTCTGTGTGTAAAACATCTTGTATCCATTTTATAATGCAGTGATGATAGTGCTTTATCAGACTCTATTATAATGATGTGACTCTACAATAGTTTCTATCAAGTGATTACTGAGTTACCAGTAAAATAAAACTGCTACAGTTACCACAGTAGTAATGAGCTTTGAAGTTTTCTGGAAGTATTTTGTTGTGGTAGTTGTTGTTATTGTTGTTGTTGTTATTGTTAATGTATTTTTAAACAGTTATTCTCAGAGAATTTCACAATGTATTTGGATCATATCCATCTACTCTCCTCTCCAGCTCTTCTTGAATCCCCCAACTACCATATCCTTTCAATTTCATGTTTCCTTATAGTTTTTATTTTTATATCCATTGAGTCCAATTTGTATTTTCCACGTGTACATGCGTGTGAGACCATCCATTGGATAACCTATTCAAGATTAGAGCCCTGAAGAAATCTGACTTAATCCTCATCCAGCCTCACCAACTATGAATAGCTAGTCAGCTAAAGGTGGGTTCTTATGAGCTCCATCACTGATGGCATGCTAACTGATCTCAGCTTTTTCTTGGGTAGGCAACCACAGCTCTTGACTTCCTAAATGTATTGACCTTGCCATGGGCAGAAGACAGTTTCACAATACTCCTTCCCAGCTTCTAGCTCTTACCATATTGCTGACCCCTCTTCTGTCATGTTCTCTTAGGTGGAGGGGTGTCATATAAATATTCCATCAAGTACTCATTCTCTATACTTAGACTAGTCGTTGGTGTCTATATTCACTACCATCCATTGTAAAACAATTTCTCTACTGAGCACTGAAAACTGCACTAATCTGAGTATAAAGATAAGAATTAAGGGAACCAGCATGACAGTATTCTTCCAAGAGCCTATGACTGCTCCATCCACAGATCCTTGCCCAGGTTTACATTGGCCTATTTTTTAGGATAGTGTTCCTATGTCTCTGAAGTTTTGTTCCACTAAGTATGGATTCTGGAAAAGCTGTTGGTGACACAGATGAACAATGTACTGCTATTTTTGGTCTTTGTATACAAATATAAATATATTTAAAATTGTATCTTCTAGAAATATAATTGTGCTGTCAATGTTAGGGAAAAACTATCCAATTTAATCCATTGAGTTGGCATTGCACAGAAATTAACAGTGCATTGATCTAGAAATTATAAACATTATTTTTCCATTTGTCTATGGGTAATACATTGTACTAAGTATTTAAGGTATTAATCTATATACACTTAATTATAGAAACTACTGAAGTATTCTCTAAATAGTGGAAAAGTCATATATGTGTTTTGTAGGTATGTAGTGGAAATAAGAAGAAGAAGAATGAAAATACCACTATGGAGAGAATACAAAATTTTACGTGATTTATTATTTTTCCCCCTGAGGCATGTGACAAAATTATTGTTTTCTATTTCTTTAGAAGAAATTCTGTGGTTCTCTTAAACTGCACTTGAATTGCTTTAGTGAGAAAGATTCATACTTAAGAAGTACCTATTCCTCATTGATGACTAGTTGTTCAACAGTTACAAGGAGATAGATGTGTTTTCAAACAGAGCCATCTCAGTGATACTAATTTTTATTTTTTATTTCAAAGCGATTATAAAATATATTTCTTGATTTCAATTTTCTAATTCTTTTAGCATTTCTCTACAATAGTTGTTAAAATACAGTTTTCATCCTGAGTGTGCCTGTCTAAATGTGCTCAGGTTCGGGTTTGGTCCTCTTTTTAAAATATATCTGATTTTTTTCTACATCTATCTTAACAATAGCAGATGCAATGGAAAGAAATGAGTACAATGAAGAAGAGGAGCCTGTAGATTAAACAGATTTTTAAAATGTTATATCACATATCTTATTTGGATACTGATTCAAATAAGATGCAAAAGTAAATCTGTATGAGTACTGAGTTATCCAATAACTCCAAAATTTATTGAAAGTGTAGTGTTTAGGAAGTGTGTGTGTGTGTGTGTGTGTGTGTGTGTGTGTGTATGTGTGTACATATATGTAGGTATGCAGAGACACAGAACATAATCAAGCATCATTCCTAAAGTACAACTTTTTTTCCTTTGAGGCATGGTTTTTCACTGGTCTGAATCTTGCCCTGTTGGCTAGGCTGACAGGCCAGTGAGTCACAGGGATCTTCCCTGTCCCTGCTTCCCTAGTGTATGGATGACAAGCATGGCACCACATGGTGGGTGTTTCTTTGTTTGTTTGTTTTCTCTGTAGGATTTAGATGATCCAACTTAGCCTCTCATGCTTACAAGACAAGGTCTTTCCCAACTGAACTATTTTCCCAGCTCAATAAACATTTTTTATTTTACTAAGTTTGATATTAGTATTTGTATTATGTTTGAAGTTTTATTGTGTTTGGAAATACATTCTGAAAACTATTATGAGTGAAGTGGTTAAGATGCCATTGATTTGATTAGAAGTAATTTGAGGTACTGACAGTAAATGTACGCTTGTGATCAGCAAGAGTTAATGAATGGCGAGACTGAGTGATAGGTAAATGAGGGTTTGATGCAGTAATCTGTGAGCCTTGTAAATACTTGAAATTCTTCCAAGCAAGACGGATGGTTCAGACAGGCAGTATTAAACCTTGATAGATAAAAGCAGTTCATTCCAATTGATGTTATTAGTAATAACTCTGCATTCAAGACATCAGCCCACAAAATTATACACATAATACACACACACACACACACACACACACACCATGGCCATGTGCATGATTAGTTACTCAGTAGAAAGTATGATCAAATAGACAAGGAAAGGTTAATCAGTGAATCAGAAAAGTATGTGTGGGCAGTGAATCATAAGATTGCATCAGTTACTTCTTTTGTAATAGCAACAATGCTCTTTTAAAAACTTGTCATCGGAGTTGACTGCTTGAACTGTTTCCTAGTACTTGGGGAGAAAAATCTTCAAGATAAATTTAGAAGTGTACAGAGAAAAAAGAATTAGAAAGATTCATAGCAGCCATATTTATAACAGCCAGAAGCTGGAAACAACCCAGATGTCCCTCAGCAGAGGAATGGATATAGAAAATGTGGTCCATTTACACAATGGAATACTACTCAGCTATTAAAAACAATGACTTCATGAAATTCGCAGCCAAATGGATGGAACTTGAAAATATCATCCTGAGTGAGGTAACTCAGTCACAAAAGAAGGAACATGGTATGTACTCACTGATAAGTGGATATTAGCTCAAAAGTTCAGAATACCCAAGATTCAATTCAAAGCAACTGTTGGACTGATCATGGGGTCCCAGATGGAGGAGCTGGAGAAGGGACAAAGGAGCCGAGGGAGTCTGAAGCCCCATGGAGGGAGCAACAATGTCAACTGGCCAGACACCCCCCCCCCCGGTGCTCCCTGAGACTAGACCACCAACCAAAGAATACACATCTAGGGACCCATGGTGCTGGCCACATATGTGGCAGAGGAGGGCCTTGTTGGCCATCAGTGGGAGGAGAGGTCTGAGGGTGTTAGATGACCCAGTATAGGGGAATGCCAGGCAGGGAAGACAGGAGTGGGTGGGTGGGGGGATACCCTCATAGAGGCGGGGAAGGGGGGAAGGGATAGAGGGTTTCCAAAGTGGAGACCTGGAAAGGGGGAAACATTTGAAATGTAAATAAAGTATCAAAAAATAAAAATTAAAAAAAGAAAGATAACTAGAGACTTCAAATATCAATTTTTATATAACTACTACTGAAATGTGATTATTATAGTTCCTTTTTAAATTAACATATTTTATAGTATAAAGATATTTTTACTACCAATGATAAAAATATGGGAGTTTGTTTCATTTGGTTCTAAGTAAAAGAACTCTGGTTGGAATTTATATATATATATATATATATATATATATATAAAATCAGTAAGCTGGTTATATAGTAATTTATTGTAACTTGAGATTCTCATGTATTTTCAAGTATGAATTCATGATAAATGGCTTATCTCATACAAATCTAGAGGTTAATATTATTACAGGGATCATGAAAACAAGTATAATTGTTGCTTGATTATAATAATCCTGACTGAAAAAAATGAAATCATTTTTTTAGTGAAAATACTTTTTTCCATATATTGTATTCTGATTGTAGCTTCCCATGCTCTAAATTTCCCAGATCCTTCTCACTTCCCTCTCCATCCATTTCTGCACCCTTACTTGCTCTCTCATTAGAAAAACAAAAAAAATTTTTTTAGAAAAAAACCCAGAAAGTTAAAATAAAAACAAACAAACCTGAATCAGACAAAAGAAACAATGACCAACAATAACAGAACCAAAATAAAAGGGTGAGAAATTTATATAGACACAGACACATATTTCCCCACACAAAAATCCTACAAGAACACAAATCCAAAAACTATAATATATAAGCAAAAGACCCATAATGTATAAAAGTTAGATCTCTGGAAAAAGTACTATGAGTCCAAACAAAAACAAAACAGAACAGAACAACAACAACAACAACAACCACTCCAAAGCTACATTTGAATTTGTTTTGTGTTGACCATCTACTGCTGGGCCTGGGGTCTACCCTTAAGTGTGCTTTTTATCCCAATGAGAATCCTCTGAAGAAAAATAAAATTTTCCTTTGCAAGAGGTTCTCTATTGGAAAAAGCTCTGGCTTAGGGATGGAATCATTTTTTATAATTTTTGTAAGTATATAATAGCTAATCATAAGTATATTTAAGCCGTACTGTAAAGTAGAGCTAACTGGAAAAAAGAAACTGAGTTTTATATTCTGATAGAACATATATACCCTGGAAGGCAATTTTACTTCTCATATGTATTTTTTAGTTTGGAAATACTCTTGTACCTTACAAAATCTAGTTTTAGCATACATTATCTAATTTAATTATCACATACCCTTGGAAACTAGGCTTCTCTGTGGTCATTTGGCAACAGAGCAGGCATAACCTGTCACAGTCTACTTTTTTATTGGCATGATTTAGAAATGTGATTGAGGACTAGCAGCTCTGTCTTCGGTCTTCATGTTCCCTCAGTGTGATTTGTGCCTGTTCCCAACTGGGATATAGTTAAGTTCTGCATGTGAGGCTCTCTTCCTACTTCACTACAATAGCAAATTCATTTCAGTTTTGCATTGTAGGGGATTCATGCTGACAGAGACTCCACATAGTAAATGCTATGTCAACCAAGATCAATTTCTGTGTCAGGAAACCGATTCCGAAGAGGCAGTAACTGACTGGTACAGGCTTGGCAATTGTTTTTAGCTCACATATCTCGCAATGTGGAATTAACACAGCATGCTTAGCACCTCCAATTGGATGGCGGACACACCTCAAATGTTGATTTCCCCGAGCGTCTGTCTGATTCAGCCTTTCCCCATGTTCCCTAAGTGCAACCAGTAACAAATTTATTTCTATTTGCACCTCAGCAGCACTACAAAGTGATTGCTGCTCAGTATTCCACGAATGCCTGTGTACATTATTCTGCTATACTCTCCACTTTGGCTTTTCACCCCTCTTTTCTCCCTGTGGACCTATTCTGTATTCTCAGGAGAGCCATGGTTTCTCACCTTTTAAATTAGACCACATTCCCTTCCCAGCAGACTTCTCCCTCGTTTTAATAAACGTTTAAAATTCTTTGCAACATTGATTCTGACCATGTGGATTATGACCCCTTTGAGCGTGGAACAATCCTTTCCCAGGAGTCCCCTCAGACCATTGGAAAACGCAGATACTTATACTACAATTCATAACAGTCAAAATTACAGTTATATAGTAGGAACAAAAATAATTTTGATTGGGGTCATCATGACACGAGGAACTATACTGCAGGGCGGCAGGTTGAGAACCACCGCTCCACACGGTCCCATATGATCCACTTTTCTCCACTCTACTTTCCTGTAGCTTAACTCTTCTTAGTTCTGCTTCCAGGATTAGTTCCAGCTTCCTAATTTGTGTGTGTTTCTCACACACCTTATCACTCTCCTCTGTATAGCCCCTCTGACTGGCTCACAGCGGCTGGGTGGATCACTCCCTCACATCCTTTCCATTCGTGCTCACTTGCCCGCTTCTCACCAATGCCTCGCCATAAACTCTCAGCCAACATTCCATTAACTTGTCCCTCAGTTTATATTTCTCTCCAGAACTTGTTTTCATCTTATATTCTATACTTTTGGACTTCGTTCTATTTTATTGCCTTCTCCCTTCAACGCTTCACCAGAATGTAAGTTTTATAAACACAAAGATGGTTTTTTTTGTTTTGTTCCAGACCAAAGTTTTGGAATGACCGCTTTGTGAAGTGTTCAATTGTCTAGCAGGAATCCAAGTAACCACGCCACTCTATGGGAAAGCCAGGGAAAAGGTCGTGAAGGCAGAAAAGAATTAGCCATATTCTGCCATATAAGACATACTGTATCTATTTCTAAAATAAAAGAATCCATGTTCAGAACCACTTGACTTTCCTGAGGTTATATAACTAATTAGAGGTAAAACAGAATGAAACTTAAGCACTACACAATCAAACCCTCACTTTTCAAAGCTTTACATGACCTGAGGTGTATTAGGAAAGAAATTAAGAGTCAGATTCTTTCTGCATAGTTATGAACCAACTTGTTAATTGGAAAATTATTAGGTTCTCATTTAATTATATCCTATTATGTGCCTTCCAGCTGACTACTTAAGGTCACATACATTGTCTTTCATAAATTTGGACCAAATTGGGCTATGGTGCTTCCTCACAGTCTCAGGTCAATTAACTTTCATTTTCTCTATAAAGGTTTAAACCATATAAGGAAAGAAACAACCTAAATACTCCTGAAATTTCAATTGCAGTTGTCATGTTCTGGAAGTTACTGGTGTGAAAAAGGCCTGTAATTGCCTGATTTTTTTTTGTCATGGTACCTATAGGAGGACCTGTAAGGTTAAGGACGTTAGTTACCACTTATAATAAAAATAATAGGGATCGCTCTGGAGAAAACGCATCTAACCCCAAATTCATGGTAAGCATGGAGATATTCCTTAAACTACTTTCTACCTTGTAGTTATGCAGAGCAACCATGGTGAGTATGCTTTAATCAAGAACATAGACAATGCCTTTGCACTCTCCCACTGTGCTAGAGTTTACTTAATAATAAATTCATGAGGTAGAACAATCACATGGGCAGCAATTTATCAGATAGTCCAGACTTTTTTATAGCACTGTCTGAGGCAAATACAGGTTGTTTTATTTCAGTTTTAATTAGCTCAGATTACATATTATAGAGTGTGTGTCTGTGTCTGTGTGTGTGTGTGTGTGTGTGTGTATGTGTATGTGTGTGTCTATAATGGATAAAAAGTGGAGTCCAAAAAGTGTCTAAGGCCCAAGTATCCAGGAAACTGATTTAAATGTAAATATAGTTCCCATGTGTGCTATGATATCAAACAGAACCAAACTGTGGAAGATTCTGAAGAAGATGCTACAAGTACCTGCTGGAGAATCAGGCTGGAGAGTTCCAGCTGAGCTGCAGAGATGAGTCCAGCTATGTAAGTAATAAGGCAGGGCTGAATCTGGATAAGGAAATGGTCAGAGGAGGAGCAACAGTCCACATAAGTGAACAGGGGGATGGGCAGACAGCAATTGAGTTGACTGCACCAGCAGCAGGGAACAGGAGCAAGCCAGCTTGACCAGTTTGAAACAGTTGAGAGAACTTTAGCTGTGCATCCATTGACATGCAAATAAACACACACACACACATACACACACACACACACACA
>JAPYYD010003818.1:0-13738 GCA_028551405.1 Uromys caudimaculatus | reverse complement strand
CCCCCCGTCGTCCTGGAATTTGGACCACCAACCAAAGAATACACATCTATGGACTCATGGTTTGGACCACGTATGTGGCAGAGGATGACCTCAATGGCCATCAGGGAGAGAGGAGAGGCCCTTGGGCCTGAGGATATTAGAGGCCCCAGTAAAAGGGAATGTCAAGGTGGGAATATGGGGATGGGTGGACGGGTGGGTGGGAGGTGGAATTCCCTCCTAGAGGTGGGTTGGGGAGGGAATAGGGGGTTTCCAAAGAGGAGACCCAGAAAAGGGGAAACATTGGAAATGTAAATAAAGTATCAAAAAAAAAAAAAAAAACGGGGAATATCCAGCTGCCACATGGCAGAGCGGCCCCTCCCCGCTTCCCCTAGCAGGCCAAAAGCCCACCAAGACAAAGAAAAAAAACCACTTTGTTTCTCCCTAACAGGAATACCTGAAAGAGTGTTCTGTCATTCTCAACTCAAAATTTTCTTGCTTCTTTATTCAAATGTTTATTTTTCTCCCTAGCATTCATGATATATGTTCAAAAAACAAACAACAACAACAACAACAACAACAACAACAACAACAAAAAACTCTTCCAACTTGTTTAAGATTTCATTAAGGTCCAAAAGTCACCTAATCTACCTCCACAGGTCAAATCAATTATGTGGTTCACTGTTTCTTCAATCCTTAATTAACAACCAGTTTCCTTTTACAGACAAACTGTTACTGCCAATCCCAAAACTTTTCTTCCTCAGCCATCCAAAGCAGACTTAAAAGATGCCTTCCAGGACCATGATGTGCTCCCAAGCAAACCATTACAGGCGTAACTTGCTATTCACCCAATGCAGACATACCCTTGCTGGGATTCTGCTCCTCTGTGATTTTCCTACAGGCTTATCCCCACAGAAGCTTGCTGCCACAGATCCAGCAGAGATAATGCCATCTCCTGGGACCTTCCTGGGACTACAAAGTTGCCTTCCTCCAGACAGAAGACACTGGAGACACACCCTGAGATCAAGAGACCCATGCTCAGCCCCACAGAGGACAGCCATGAGACTTTTCAGCTACAGATGAACTCTTATTAATTGACTTGAATTTAACCAATCTTATATGAGCATAGAATTTAATTTGTAAGAACATTTATTAGACACTTAAAAACTTTCTGGAAATCAATATCTCTATTGAAATGAGTCCCAAAATACAGAGGGGACACACCAAGACTCCTTATTTGTACTGGAATGATTTTCAAAGTACTTTTAAAATATTTATTTTGGTTATTCCTTAAAAAAAAAAAAATAAGACAGGTATGGTAACTGCTATTGATTAGGGATAATAAATACTACCATGGCCAGTGAGAAAATTTGCATATAATGTCAAATCTGGTGCTAGAGTTAGGACAGGGAATGTGATATTCAAAAATACATCCAGCATTCTTTTGTTGTATTGCAATTCAGCAATCACGTATGCTTCCAAGTCTCCAAATTAAGTTTAATTCTTTCATTTTAAAGTATAATGATTCACAATTGTAGTAAGTTTGAAATGCTATAAACAATTTTAAAATTCTTATCACTTATATAGCTTACAGGTAAGGAAAATATCTTTATTTTATTTTAACGTATTCCCTTTAAATACTGCTTTCTGCCTCTTCTATCTGTGACTCCCCTCCCACAATCTTTTGTCCTCCTGAATATTCTGTCCATCCTGGCAATTCAAGGCTAGCTGCTTCCTCTCTCACAGAGGCCAGACAAGGCAGCCCAGCTAATAGAACATATCCTATGTACAGACTAAAGCTTTTGGGATAGACCCTACTCCTGTTGCTCAGGATCCACATGAAGTTCAACCTGCACATCTGCTACATATGCCTGGAGAGGCCTAGGTCCAGTCCATGTTTGTTCTTTGGCTGGTGTTTCAGACTCTGAGAGCCCCAATGGTCCAGGTTAGTTGACTCTGTTAGTAATTCTGTAGAGTCCCTATCCCATTCAGGACCTTTAATCCTCCCTCTTGCTCTTCAGTAAGAATCCCCAAGCTCTATCCACTGTTTGGGTGTGGGTGGAGCCTCTGAGAGGACAACTTGTGTTCCTGACTGCAAGTATAACAGAGTATCATTTATTGTGTTAGGGATTAGTGCTTGCTCATGGGAAGCATATCAAGCTGGGATGGTTATTAGTCTGCCATTCCCTCAGTCTTTGCTCTTTCTCTTGTGCTTGTATTAGTATAGATAGGATAAATTTTGTATTGAAAGTTTTGTGTGTGCGTTTGTGTCTCTATTGCTCTACTGGGGTTCCTGTTTGGCTACAGGAGGTGGCCTCTTCAGGATCCATATCCTCAATGTAGTGAGCAATAACTAATGGCACCTCCATTGATTCTTGTGCCCCTCCCATGTTCCAGGCCATGTCTTGTCCTGGAGATACCCACCAAGTCCTCACCACCATTGGTTTCAGATTTCCATTCATTTTCAGGGTCATCTAGTTATCTCTCCTGTCCATCCTCACACACAACCCTGAATCCCCTATTCCCCTCCCCATTCCCTCTCTCCCCCAGTTCCCTGCCTCCATCTGTCTCTTGTGACTATTTTATTCTCTCTTCTAAGTGAGATTGATGCTTCTTTGCTTGGGCCTTTTGTTTGTTTGTTTGTTTGTTTAGCTACTGTGCAGTCTGTGAAGTGTAACAATTTACCTGTATTTTATGGCTAATATCCAATTATAAGTGAGTATATACCATACATACCATGCATGCCCTTTGGGTACTGAGTTACCTCAATCAGGATGATATTCTCAAGTTCCATCCATCTGTCTACAAAATTCATGATGTCTTGGTTTTTAAAAGCTGAATAGTATTCCGTTGTATAAATGTACCAAATTTCTTTATCCATTCTTCAGTTGAGAGACATCTAGATTGTTTCCAGTTTCTGGATATTATGAATAAGGCTGCTATGAACATAGTTGAGCAAGTGCCTTTCTGAGATGTTGAAGCATATTTTGCGTAATATGCCCAGGAATGGTCTAGCTGAATGTTGAGGGAGTTCATACTTGTACAACCACTTTGGAACTCAATTTGTCATCTTCATAGAAAACTGAAAAACATCTTAAGAGCTGCACTGTAAGACAAAATTTGATGAATTGAGGCTATAAAACCATTTCTATGTAGTTGATTATATAAATAGAAGATATTTGTAATGTCTATTATTGTTAAGGAGCTAAGGTCTAGAATAAACAACAGTAAACACACCCAAATACAAATTAAAAAGCATCTTGCAAATGGACAAATGATAAAAGTAGACAAGTCAGAGAAAGAATAATCTAATGTATAATAAGGATAAAAGTGCTCAAAATCAATAATCAAGGAACTATCCATTAAATCATGTTTTACTATGTCCTCAAAATTTAGAAAGGTATGTAATATATGTTGTATAAAATATTCAAAATAAATATTCAAGGATCTAAGCATTAAATCATGTTTTGCTAAATTTCATTGATATTTAGAAAGATTAGTAACTTTTAGAATGTTACACAGTTGTTAAGATGGGAGAACATTTCTTTCATATATCTTTGTTAGGAATGTAGACATGTAACAGTTAAGGGGAGCATTGGGACTACAATTAACAATATGAAGAAACATCACTCTGACACTTATAAAAATGTAGGAGATATTTTAATGAAAGAAAAAACAAAAAGAAGTCAAACTATTAATACAAAATCTCTGGACACTTAACACATCCAAAGAAGACTCTATTGAATATCATTCAACAGAACAAGAAGATTCAATTAAGTTTTTTTTTTTTAAGTCTATAGACTTATGGTAGGCTAGGATAAAAGGATGCATGCCTTAAGGATAAATGTAGTGGGGTTAGCATAATCATGAACGTTTCCCTTACAAGTAACACTTTCAGGCACAGACAAAGAAGATGGGAAGAATCAACCCCAAGAAAGTTTTTTCCCTATTATTCCTTATGAGAAAAGAATAGTAGAAAAATATAGAATCTTATAAGAACCTTTATATAAACCCTCTGGAACAAAAATAACTTGGTTAATAGTTACGAAAAGATAGAAATGAATCAAAGAACACTACTGCAAAATCTAAAGGACCCCCCAAAAGCAGCAGTAATGAGAAAACAAGCAACATAAAACAGGTCAAAATATCTATAATAAAAATATCTATAATAATTATTTCCATATAAATAATTATTTAAATGTAAGTGTATTTATTGCCCCATTCAAAAGACAGTGAGCAGTTGATTGAAATTTTTAAAATATTCATGAGTTGGATATTACGGCACACACCTGGCTGTAATTATAATGTTTGGGAGATAAGAGGCAGGATGGTCAAATGTCCAGAGACTTCCTCAGCGCTACATCGCTAATTCGAGAACAGTATTTGCTACAGAGATCCTGAATAATAATAATAATAGTAATAATAATAATATTCAACAAGATGTCACCTGCAAGAGACTAACTTTAGCCTTAAGGACACACAAATTCTAAAGATGAAAAGATATTCTATAAGAATGGAAAACCAATGAGAATAGGTTTGGCAATTCTCCTATCAGATAGTAGAGCTTCTCAGTTCAAATCTGTCACAAGAGACAAAGAAGATCTTGTATGAAGATAAAGAGGGAAATGCATCAAAGTGACATTATAATAGCAAATGCATATGGTCCTGACATGGTGGCATAAAAACATATAAAGTAAATGTAAACAGAGATAAAGGGCCAGAGAGTCTACAGTACAATAGTAGCAGTAGAGTTCAGTATCACACTTTAAACAATAAATCATCTGAACAGAAAGTCATTACAGAAACAATTTTTTGAGTAAAATTATAGACCTCACAAATGTGGAACTTCTGTGAAGCAACAACAGCAGACACATTCTTAAGCATGCAGAAATTATTCTCAAAACAAAAGTTTCATTAAACATAAGATGATTCAAATTATTTCAGGTATCTTTTCTTATCACAACAGCATAAGACTAGCAATAAATAACAGGTGAATTTTGGAAAATGTAAAAAAATATATAAAAGTTAAACAACATTTTCCTGAACATCAGTAGGTCAAGAAAGGAAGGAAGGAAGAAAGAAGGAAGGAAGGAAGGGAGGGAGGGAGGGAGGGAGGGAGGGAGGAAGGGAGGGAGAGAGGGAGGGAGAAAAGAAAAGAAGAGAAAGTAATCAAAATTAAAGTGAAAGACATAATTCAAACAAAAATAGAAAAGGCAAACACTTTCTAGTTTTAAATGATTATATTTAAAAGAAGCATGATCATAAAAATATTACTACATGGAAATACACAAAGAAGTACAAACATGGCTGAAAGAAGTAAAACATTTAAAATTTGAGCAATAGCAAATAAATGAAGATTTAAAAAACAATAAAAAGTCAATTAATTTAACATGGTATTTTATGTTAACTTTTTTGTTTGTTTCCTTTGAGAGTTTTAGTATATATACTAGGCTGACCTCATATGCCAAATTCTCTTGTCTCCACTTCCTGAGTACTGGATTTTAGCTTTGCATCATCATATCTAAGACTGCATTAATGCTTTGAATTTGAAAAAGGAGGGATGGGAAAATGTTTAGTTATACTAAGTAGAAAACTCAAGTAAGTTAAATTATAAATATTCAATTCACAGACCATATGAAGCCTACAAAGAAGGCTACAAAATGTGGATGCTTCAGTGTTTCTTAGAAGGATGAACAAAATATTCACAGTAGGAAATTTTGAGACAAAGTGTGCAGCAGAGACTCAAGGAAAGGTCATCCAGAGACTGCCCCACCTGGGATACATCCCATATATAGCCACCAACCAGGATGTTTTTGTGAATGCTGGGAAGTGATTGCTGATGGAAGCATGATAAGATGTCTCCAGAGAGGCTCAGACAGAGCCTGACAAATACAGAGGCAGATGCTCAAGCCAACCATTGGACTAAGGGTGAGGTCATGGATGGAGGAGTTGGAGAAGGGACTGAAGGAGCTGAGGGGGTTTGTAGCCCCATGGAGGGAGATTCTGGAGACTGGACCACCAACCAAAGAATACACATGGAGGAACCCATAGTGCTGGCCACATATGTAGGAGAGGAGGGGATTGTGGGCCATCAGTGGGAAGAGAGGCCCTTGGACCTGATGGTGTTAGATGTCCCAGTATAGGGGATGTCTTAGTTAGGGTTTCTATTCCTGCACAAACATCATGACCAAGATGCAAGTTGGGGAGGAAAGGGTTTATTCGACTTATATTTCCATGCTGCTGTTCATCACGAAAAGAAGTCAGGACTGGAACTCAAGCAGGTCAAGGAGCAGGAGATGATGCAGAGGCCATGGAGGAGTGTTCCTTACTGGCTTGTTTGCTTCTCCTGGCTTGCTCAGCCTGCTTTCTTATAGAACCCAAGACTACCAGCCCACAGATGGTACCACTCACAAGAGGCCCTCCCCCCTTGATCACTAATTGAGAAAATTCCTTACTGCTGGATCTCATGGAGGAATTTTCTCAACTGATACTCCTTTCTCTGTGATAACTTCAGCTTGTGTCAAGTTGACACACAAACCTAACCAGTACAGGGGAATGCTAGGGAAGGAAGAGAGGAGCGCGTGGGTAGGAGAGTACCCTCACAGAGGCAGGGAGAAGGGGAATGGAATAATGGGTTTCCAAAGGTGAAAACATTCGAAATGTATACAAAGTAAATATCCAAAAATGTAAGTAAGTAAATAAATAAATAAATAAATAAATAAATAGACATAAGTGATGCTAAAGATTTACAAAGGGTGATAAGACACTCTATGAACAAACATTGTATCTCATAAAAAACTGCAGAAAATTAACTTAGTCTATCAAAGTCAAATGCTGAAGAAATATAAAATATGTGTATAGGAATAAACAGTAGCAATTGAATAAATCATAAACAAACTTCTAATAAAGGAAACTTCTATAATAGACAATATCCAAGTTGAAATCTATCACATATTTGGTAAGCATCACTCCTCATAAAATGGGCTCCAATAAGTAAAAGGAATTCTTCCAAAGTTGTCTTCTGTGGTTAATACTATTTTTAACTCAATACCAGATAAGAAAAATATGATAAATATACAGTGAAGAATCATTGACACTTTTCTAGAAAACTGAGTTATGAACATTGACTTCTCTGTGCCTTCTACTACTCTTATCTTTGTTTTAATACATGGAATGGCTGCACAGGTTTAAAAATTATTCTATGCTTTATACTATGATACGCCTCCATATGGTCAAGATATTATATGCTGTATTTGCAACTGAGTAACTAACATTTGGAACAGGAATGCTTCCTTAAAATAAGGAATCAATAAAGAACCCTACACTCTATCCAAATAGCATGTATCACTGATATCTAACAATCATTGTATGTACACTAATGACCAAATGTGACACACAACTTCAATGGAATAAAAGTCACAAAATCTCACAGTTACTTCAATACACTGAGCAAAAGAGCCAAACTTCAATATTTTCCTTAGGAAAACAAGTGAATTATTTAGAGAAGAAATTTGCATTGCCTACAAAATGTAAATATGATAATTACACACATAACATCACACTGATATTGAAAAAATGGATCATCCTATAAGATTAGGCAAAAGACAAGGATACCTACTCTTACCTCTACTTAATTCAACAAAGTCCCAGAAACAACATTTTTCAAAAAATAAAAAATTGATCAGTCCAGTTGAATAAGCCTGGGGTAGAGCCCATGGAGCTCTGGGCTGGTCCTGCCATTTCTTGGGGGAAGTTGCAAACTTCTTGTAGTTGCAGAACTACAAGAGCATCCTGCCTTCCCAAAGAGGCCTGTGGTATGCTCCAGGAACATACAGCTTAGACTCTTCCCCCACCAATCTGCTTCAAGTTGGGTCCACTAGGGCACAACTAACAAAGGTGAACTACTTCCTGTTCCCTGAGATCCATCGTCAGGACCCTCTTGCCTCCTCACAGAGTCATGCTGGTATCAGGATCATCCAGACAACACTAGCAACAACCAGATGGTTACAAGACAGCTTAAGAAGACAATAAGAGCCAGGGCATTATGGCCCACCAGAGCACAGCAACCCTGATACAGCAAGCCCTGGATATTCTAACACAGCCAAAACACAAGAAGAGAACCTTAAATTTAATATTACAAGGGTGATAGAAGACTTTAAATAGGAAATCAATAATTTTCTTAAAGATACACAGGGAAAAAAATAAAATAGATGAAGTAAACTAAGAAAACTGTACAAGAACTAAAAATGGAAATAGAATCAATAAAGAAAACATAAACTAAGACACTCCCTGAGATGCTAGGAAAGACAAGCATTACCAGCAAAATACAAGAGATGGAAGAATGAATCTCTGGCATGTTAGATAAAATAAAAGATACTGTTATACTGGTAATAAAAATATAAAAATAAAATAAAAAAGCTAAATCTAAACTATTTCTTACACAAAAAATTTTGACACTATGAAAACACCAAACCTAAGAAATAGGAATAGAAGAGGATGAAGATTACCAGTTCACAGGGCCAAAAAACTTCACCACGATCATAGAAGAAATCTTCCCTAACCCAAAAAGTAAGATATGGCTTTACTAGAAGCTTCCATAACACCAAGTAGATTGGACCAGAAAGAAAATCCTCCTGCCACATAATAATCAAAACAGTAAATGTACAGAACAAGAAAGGAATATTAAAATCTGAAAGGAAAAAGGCCAAGTAACATATAAAGGCAAACCTATAAGAATTGCACCTGACTTCATAACAGAGACCCTAAAAGCTAGAAGATCCAAGACAGATGTCTTGAAGAACGTAAGAGACCACAGATTCCAGTCCAGACTACTATACCCAGAAAAATTAAATCAACATAGATGGAAAGACAAAATATTCCATGATATAACTAAATTTAAACATTATCTTTCCACCAATCCTGCCCTACAGAACATACTAGAAGGAAAACGCACGCACGTGCGTGCGCACACATACACACACACACACACACACACACACACACACACACACACACACACCAGCATCATAAAAATCACAGGAATTAGCAATCATTGGTCATTAATATCTCTCAACATCAATGGACTCAATTACTCAATAAAAAGATGGCAGCAAACAGAGTGGATACATAAATAGGACCCATCATTCCACTGCATATAAGAAATTCACCTCAGCAACAAGATAGACATCACCTCCAAGTAAAGGGCTGCAAAAATGGTTTCCAAGAAAATGAACCCAAGAAAACAAGCTGGAGTACTCATTCTAATATCTGTCAAACAGAAGTAATCAAAGGAGATGGGGAATGACATTTCATACACATCAAAGGATATAACCAGCAAGATGACACCTCAATTCTGAACATCTATGCCCCACATGCAAGGGCATACACATCCATAAAAGAAATATTACTACAGCTTAAAACAGACACCAGACCCCACATATTAATAGTAGGAAACTTCAACATCCTGTTCTCACCAATGAAAAGGTCATCAAAATAAAAACTAAACAGAAGTAATGAAACTAACAAAGGTTATGAATCAAATGGACCTAACATATATCTCTAGACCATTTCACCCAAACACAAAAGGATGTAACTTTTTCTCAGCACCTCATGGAACCTTCTCCAAAATTAACTATATAATCTGTCACAAAGCAAACCTTAATATATACAAGAAAATTGAAATAACCCCTTGCATCCTATCAGATCACCATGGATTAAGCATAGATTCAACAGCATAAATGACAGAAAGCTTAAAAACTCATGGAAACTGAATAACTCTCTAATTAATGGCCACTGGATCAAAGAAGAAATAAAGAAATTAAAGACTTTCCACAATTCAATGAAAATGACGACAGAATGCACCCAAATTTATAGGAACATTGAAAAGAGTGCTAAGAGGAAAATTCATAGAATTAAGTGCCTTCATAAAGAAATGGAGACTTTCTTGGATACAGAAGAAAGACAGTTCAGTCTTCATGTTCACTACTACTATTATGAGTCTTCGAAGTGGAAACTTCCAGTTCTTTGGAAAGTTAGTTATGTCAAATGATGTTTTGCTGGCCACACAGGTGAGAGTATGTCTTGCTAAAGCAAACACGTGAAGGACTGTTTTCCTGGAGCAGACACAGGAGAAAGGATTTTTGGATA
Source organism: Uromys caudimaculatus (assembly GCA_028551405.1). NCBI lineage: Eukaryota > Metazoa > Chordata > Mammalia > Rodentia > Muridae > Uromys > Uromys caudimaculatus. The sequence goes on along the minus strand of JAPYYD010003818.1, from coordinate 3,616 downwards.
TAGTAAACACATTAAAGGACACTTGATGAAAGAGTATAAATATGACCCCAAGATATTGGGAGATAAGCACTGAGCTTGGGTTTGGTTTGCCCCACCTTGCTATTCTTCAATAAAAAAAAAAAAATATATATATATATATATATATATGTATTTGGTTCAACTTACATAGCATTGCTGAGCTCAACTTGTGGTAATGCTGCCAGTGAGAAAAACTCACCCAAGCACTGCTCTTGAGGTTCCTGCCACAGCTTACTGTTTCTGTGGCCTTGCCTCAGACCAGTTGCTGATCTTAGTGGTTTCTTCAGGATTAAACTATATATAACTGCCTGGTGAAAGAACTGGAGTGTAGTAGCCTGTTTGTGCCTGGTGTTTGCCTGCCTAGAGGACTAGTCTACATTTGCTGAATTATATTTGGTATTTGCTACTAGACTGAACTACTGACAAAAAGAATTGCCCCCACAGAATTATTGCTGAACAGGTCCACTTTCCCAATATCCTAAAAACATTTCTCCCCCACTACCTCTGCTGGGTGGTGGGCTAAGGGAGAAGTTGAACCCTTATTAAAAGTAGGTTGCAAAAAATGTATGCCGACAAGTCTTTACTACCACCCTAGTAAATTCCTGGGATTTTCCATTGCACTAGTATTCTACCTTGCCTTCAAAATACATGCTAATTACAGTACTCTCACTCTCAATTCAATGCTCAAACCTGATCCCTCCCATTCCTATTTCCACCATCCACCAATTTACCTTTAAAACCTATTTCCCATCTGAGTGAGATCCATGTACATATCCCGTGAGCCCTTCTTGTTATATAACCTCTCAGAGTGTATAGGCTGAAACTTGATCATCCTTTATGTTACAGCTAATTCCCACTTATAAGTAAGTACACATTATGTTTGTCTTTCTGGGTGTGGAATACCTCACTCAGGATGATTATTTTTCTAGTTCCATCTATTTTCCTGCAAATTACAGTAAGTCATTGTTTTTAACAGTTGTATAATACTCCAGTTTGGAAATGTAACTCATTTTCTTTATCAACTCTTCAGTTGAGGGACATCAAGATTACATCAATTTTCTGGCTATTATGAATAAAGATGCTATAAACATCGATGAACAAATATCTTTTGAGTAGGATGGAGTGTCCTTTCTGTATATTCCTTGGTGTGTGACTTGAGGAAGATCAATTCCCAATTTTCTGAGAAACTGCCATATTGATTTCTGAAGTGGCTGAACAATTTTCACTGCCAACAGCAATGGAGGAGTGTTCCATGGGATTCACATCCTTGCCAGCATTAGCCATCACTTGGGATTTTATTCTTAGGCATTCTAAAAAGTATTATAAGGAATATCAAAATAGTATTGATGTTCCTTTCCCTAATGGCTAAGGATATTGAATATTTCTTTAAAGGTTTCTCAGTCATTTCGTTTCCAGTGTTAAGAATTATTTAAATCTGTTCCTGATTTTTCAATTGGGTTATTTACTTTGTTGATACCAAGGCTCCTGACTTCTTTATATATTTTGGATATTTGCCCTCTGTCAGATGTGGCTTTGGTGAAAATCCTTTCCCATTATCTTGACTGCAGTGTCATTTGCCTTACAGAAAATTTTCAATTCCATGAAGTCCCATTTATCAATTGTTCATAATGTCTGAACCACTGCTCTTCTGTTCAGGAAATTGTCTCCCGTACCAATGTGTTCAAGGCTACTTCCCACTTTCTCTTCTACGAGATTTAGTGTATGTGGTTTGATGTTGAGATCCTTGGTCCACTTGGACTTAAATTTGGTTCAGGGTGTTTAGATATGGATTTTTTTCATTCTTCTATGTGCAACATCCAGCTAGACCAACACAATTTGTTGAACATGCTTTCTTTTTTCCATTGTGTATTTCCATTTTCCTTATAAAAATCATGTGGCCATAACTATGTGGATTTGAATCTGGGTCTTTGATTTGATTTCATTCATTTACCTGTCTGTTTTTATTCCAGTATCAAGTAGTATTTATTACTACAGCTCTGTAGTAAACCTTGAAATCAGGATGATTGATACTTCAGAAAGTTCTTTTATTGTACAGGATTGTTATAGATATCCTGGATTTTTGTTTTTTCTATATAAAGATGTAATTTGTCCATTCAAAGTCTACTAAGAATTGTGTTGTACTTTATATTTAATCTTTTATTTATTTATTTATTTATTTATTTATTTATTTATTTATTTATCTATCTATCTATCTATCTATCTATCTATCTATCTATCTATCTATCTATCTATCTATACACCCCAGTCCACCTTCCAAATGTTACACATCACAAACCTCCTCCCCACTCCCCTGTCTCCACGAGGATATCCCGATCCCCCACCGCCCACCCTCCAAACTCACTGGGGCCTCTGGTCTCTCCAGGGTTAGGTGCATCATCTCTGACTGAACCCAGACCCCGCTGTCCTCTGATGTCTATGTGTTGGGGACCTCACATCAGCTGGTATATGATGCCTGGTTGTTGGTCTAGTGTCTGAAAGATCTTGTGGTCCAGGTTAATTGATACTGCTGGTCCTCCTACAGGTTTGTCCTCCTCCTTACCTTCTTCCAGCTTTTCCCTAATTCAACCACAGTGGTCAGCAGCTTCTGTCCATTGGTTGGGTATAAATATCTGCATCTGACTCTTTCAGCTGCTTGTTGGGTCTTCCAGAGGGCAGTCATGCTAGGTCCATTTATTTATTTATTTATTTATTTATTTATTTATTTATTTATTTATTTATTTATTTATTCATTCATTCATTTGAAACTCCAGGTTTTATTCCACCCTCTGACTGTTCCACATCCTTATTTATTTATTTATTTATTTATTTATTTATTTATTTATTTATTTGAAACTCCAGGTTTTATTCCACCCTCTGACTGTTCCACATCCATACCTCCTCCCCAAGCCCTGTCTCCACGAGGATGTCCCCAACTTCCACCCCCACCCCAACAGGCCTCTAAACTCCCTGGAGCCTCCAGTCTCTTGAGGGTTATATGCATTCTCTCTGACTAAACCCAGACCTGGCAGTCACTTGCTGCATATGTGTGTGTGTGGGGGGGGGCATATCCACTAGTGTATGCCTCCTGGTCAGTGTTCCAGTATCTGAGAAATCTCCCAGGTCCAGGTTAATTGAGACTGCTGGTCCTTCCACAGGGCCACCCTCCTCCTCAGCCTCATCCAGCTTTCTCCTAAATCAACCATAAGGGTCAGCAACTTCTGTCCATTGGTTGGGTGCGAATATCTGCATCTGACTCTTTCAGCTGTTTGTTGGGCAGTCATGATAGGTCCCACTTGTGAGCACTCCATAGCCTCCTTAACAGTGTCAGGTCTTTTTTTTTTTTTGCTTTTTTTATTTTATTTTTTTTTTTTTTGCTTTTTTTTTTTATTTTTTTTTTTATTTTGATACTTTATTTACATTTCCGATGATTCCCCTTTTCTTTGGAAACCCCGTGTCCCCTCCCCCTCCCCGCCTCTGTGAGGGAATTCCTCCTCCCACCTACCCGCCCACCCATTCCCATATTCCCACCTTGACATTCCCTTTTACTGGGGCCACTAGCCCCCTCAGGCCCAGAGTCCTCTCCTTTCTCCCTGGTGGC
>JAPYYD010003817.1:0-13739 GCA_028551405.1 Uromys caudimaculatus | reverse complement strand
GAGCATAGGCCCCTGGTGTTCTGTTCAGGAACTTTACCCCCGTACCCAGGTGTTCGAGAGTTTTCTCCACTTTCTCTTCTATTAGATTCAGTGTAACTGGTTTTATGTGGAGGTCCTTAATCCACTTGGATTTGAGCTTTGTATAATTTTTCTTAGGAAAAGAGACAAAATAAAATCATAATGGAAAGTCCCCAGGAATGCAACATGCAGAGACCAAAACCCAAAAGGTAGAGGTAGAAAGCTTCGATTGCAGCAATCTGCTCAGCTTTGCTGGAGCTGTGTCAAGCAGTGGGTGCTGGCTTCATGACTCTCACCATTTCCAGAGGGTATGGCTGTGCCAGAGAACTTTGAGGAGTTTTTGGAAAGCAAAGAGATGAACAAGAGACTGTTCTGAGAGTCCATTTTTCTCAAGAGATGAACTGAGATTGTCAGCCCTCCCCACACTGATAATGAGAAAGGTTTTCATTTTTTCTTGGTATTTCTCACTGGGTATGTACATTTGGTGCTCCTTTCTTTCTGTAAAATGATAACCCTACAAATACCCTCACCCCCATGTCACTTTCTGGGTCCTTAGATGCCTGTGGGTTACCCAGACGTTTGTAGTGCAAGGAGAGAACACTGCAGATACTGCCCAGGAACCAGGAGCTTAGGGGACTAGCTGTCCACTTTTTGGAGGCAGAGCTCCTCTCAGCAAGAGAAAGATGCCACCAGGAACACCAGTCCATCTCATCTATACTACATCATCCCAAGCGTCCACGTTCCAGGTAATCTCAATGATATACTTGACTGGACTGGGAGACAGACACCTGTGTGATTAAGAAAATGTAGCTCTGTGTGTCTCGGAGGGCATTTCAGGCCGGCTGTCATCAGGCCCGAGGGCTCTGTCCCAGTTAATGGTTTTATCTTCTGATGAATGTATAGTTGGTAGATGGTGAACCTGTGGAAGATAAGGTGTAGGTGGAGGAAGTGAGTCACAGAGGCGTGACTTCATAAAGTCTGTCTTTTCTGTTCCCTTCCTGACTCTTTCAGCTTTGTGGCACCCATCAGGAGAGTGAATATTTGAGTAACACAGGTTGAAAATGGAAGGAGTAGACCCCATCTCTCCACAGAGTTCTAGGTGCTCATCAATGTCCGGCTCTTACACATACAGCATATCTCCCCCCATGTTGATTTACTTGTAAATTCTACAAAGTCTAGACCTATTAGACTGTGATACAGGCAGCCGGGGACACCCATCAACTTTACTGAAAGCAGAGTAGAAGCCCAGAGAGAGAGGCAGTTTTGGAGAACAGAAGGGCTGGACATTGATGGGTCTAAGCGGTGCAGGTGACAGGAGGCAGGAATAGACTGGAAAGGGCACAAGGAGATCTAGTCCAGTCACAGGTGGTGGGGACAGATCTTATCAACTGGAAATCACCCTGGAGTTTGGTAGGTCTGCACCTGAGGCCAGCTTGTAAGCAAATTCTGGAACCTCCTGTCTGTAGCATCCTAGGACTCTGAAGTTCCAGGGGGTGCACATGATACCCAAGTTGGCTCATTTTATGTCAACTTTGCACAAGCTAGAGTTCTCTGAAAAGAGGGGACCTAATTGAGAAAATGCTTCTAGAAGATCTACTTGTAGGGCATTTTCTTTTTTCTTTTTAATTGTTTTATTTATTTACATTCCAAATGTTGTCCCCCTTCCCGGTCCCCCATTCCAAGAGTTTTTCACTCCTCCCCGTTACCTCTGAGAGAGTACTCCCCCTCTTTGTTAATTAGTGATTAATGGGGGAGGGCCTAGCTCATTGTGAGTGGTGCCATCCCTGGGTAAAAGAGGCTGAACAAGCCATGGGGAGCAAGCCAGTGTTGATGTTGGTCATAGGTGCCACAGGAAAGAGAAGCTCACTAAGATGCTAAGCCTTCATTTCCTGAAGGAGGAGAGGAGTCAGCCTTCATGGAAAAGACTGACACCCAGTTAGCTCACTCCAGTTACTTTATTCAAACATTGTACAAGGTTAATTGGGGCAGGGAGAAGTTCTAGCTACCAAAGTTATCTTGCCCTTGCTGCCTGTGAGAGCAGACAACCCACACAAATCTCAGTCTCCTTTGACCATGATTAGCTATAATCAAAACTAAGTACTCCAGATTAGCCAGGAGTATCTTAGGACCAAGGTTGGTGTAGCTGCAAGTTCTCACATAGCTCCAAGTGCAGATTCACTAGAGAATCTTCAAGGTTCAAACAGTCTCATAACAATTTCTCAGCCTTTACTAATTGACACAAACATAACAAAGGCTTTGCAGAAACAACTCACCTAAAGCCAGACATAAAGGCTTTACTATACATATCACTACACCAGTAAGCAGTGCCCCTCCGTGGCCTCTGCATCAGTTCCTGCCCTGTTTAAATTCTTGTCCTGACTTCCTTCAATGCTGAATAGTGATATAGAAATATAAGCCAAATAAATCCCCTTCCTTCCAAAGTTGCTTTGGTCATGGTGTTTTATCACAGAAATAGTAACTCTAGCTAAGATGATATCCAAAATGGCATCATCACAGGACTTCAGGGTGTGGCTGCTCTCCCCCTAACCTACTGGATGTGGTGTTGAATGAGAAATATCCTCCCTAGACTCATGTATTTGAACATTTGTTTCCTAGTTGGTGATACCATTAGGGAAGAGGATGGAGTCTTTAGGACATACAGCCTTGCTGGAGAAAGTAGCTCCTGGGGACAGGCTTTGAGGGGTTATGGCCTCAAAACACTTCCTACTCTCTGTATCTGCTGTCTGTGTGTAGATGAAAGGTGACTCTGCTTCCTGCTCTGCCACTGTGCTCTGTGTTCCCTGCCACGACTGGCTCTTACCTCCTTGGAACCATAAGAGAAACTCCTTTTTCCTTAAGTTGCATTTGGCATGGTACATTAGAGCAACTAATACACTTTGGAAATACCATTCGCTCATCTCAGAAGGTACAACCTGGGGCACGTCAGGAGGGTGAGAGGGCCAGCCTAGACCACAGAATACAAAGCCAAGTGTGGCCAGCGGAGGCCCCTGATATGCCAAGAATGAAACTGGCTGGTGTGAAGACAGCGATGGTGTGAAGACAGGTGACAGGCATCACACACTTGCCCACCGCGCTTAGCAATAGCATCAAACACAGGAGTCACAAGTTCAACTAACCCCTATCCCTGCATGCGGACAGCTAGCAGCCTCTGGGTTCTGAGGACTGAGAAGGAAGATGCTACCATAATCGTACTTTTTAAATTTTTTCTTTTGTCTCCTGCCACATGATTCCCTTTTCTTTCTATGTATTAGACAAGACTTATTGTAGTGTATTTTAAGAATTTATATTTTCATTTCTGTTCATATATTCATCGAATTTGTCCAGATGCTTTCCCATTTTTCCTTTTCCTTTTCCTTGGTTTCTCTTTTCTTTTTTGACCCCATGTTTCCTCCTCTCTTCCACATTTGTGCTATTTTTATTACAGGCAGTACTTCTTAATAGTCTAAAGCAGATGTGAGTTGCAATAATGACTGATATGGTAATATATACCCATGGCTACAGTAGTGGCAAAAACATGCTAGGAATAACTAACTTTTGGGACATAACCAGTGAAGTTCTGAGATGAAAGCTTATAGCTGTGAGTGCTTACATTAGACAGTAGGAAAATTTCAAATACACAACAGAGAAATTTGCCTTGAGGTCTTGGGAAAACAAGTTAAACTCAAAGTGGTAGATAGTAAGAAACAGTTACAATCAGGGCTGAAATCAATGAAATAGATTTTGAAAAACAATAGAAAAGATAAAGAATTTTAAATTCTTAAAGAAAGGCCTGGCGCGCGCGCGCACACACACTCACACACACACACATACACATACATACACACTCACACACATACACACATACTCAAGCACACTCACACACACTCACGCACACTTACACACACTCACATACACACACACACACACACTCACTCACACACATACACACATACTCAAGCACACTCACACACATTGACACACACTCACATACACACACACACACACACTCACTCACACACATACACACATACTCAAGCACACTCATACACATTGACACACACTCACATACACACACACACACATAAAGGTGGTGGTAGTGGGGAGAATGTGCTGAGGTTAATAAAGTTAGAAATGAAAATGAAGGAGATGGCCACAAGGACTTTAGTAAAAATAGAGGTTTTCCCAGGGAGTATTTTAAAAACAGATTTACCTAAAATGAAACATCTGAAAAAGTGGATACATTTCCTAATACATATGACTTAACAAAATTAAATCAAGAAGATGTAAGATCCTTAGTCACTGAGGTAGAAACAGTAACAAAAATTCTTTCAACAAGAAAAATTCAGACTCTGGTGGATTCACTGCTGAGTGTTCCAAATCACTGAAGAAGAGAACCCCTTTGCTGCTCAAACTGTTCTGGAGCGTAGAAAGGAAAGGAACATTGCCGCTCTCACTCCACAAAGCCATGTCTTAGTTATGTTTCTATTGCTGTGATGAAACACCATGACCTAAGTAAATTGGGGAGGAAAGAATTTATTTGGCTAATGCTGTACAGCACTGTTCATCACCAGTGGAACTCAGCCTGCTTTCTTATAGAACCGTGGACCATCAGCCCAGGGGTGGCATCTCTCACAAGGGGCTGGACCTTCCCCATCAATCATTAATTAAGACTATGCTTTACAGACTTATCTGCTTTCAGCCTGGTCTAATGGGGGTATCTTCTCAGTTGAGGTTCCCTCCTCTCAGATGATGCTGTCTTATGTCAAGTTGACATAAGTCTAGCCAGCACAGCCAGTATTACCCTGATATGAAAACTGGAAAAGAACACCACACACACACACACACACACACACACACACACACACACACACACACACACACACACACATCTATCCTCTAATTTACCTAAGGAACATAGATGAAAATATTCTAAATGGAAATCGTGTGAACTGAGTTAAAGAACACATTTAGAAGGTCATATGCCAGGGACGCAAGGTTGGTTCAGTGGTCACAAACTCCTAAGTGTAATTCACTACGTTAATAGATTTAGCACAAAACAGCATAATTATCTTAACTGAAGCCAAAAATCATTTGATAAACGTCAACATCCTTTGATGATAAAAGCCACGAAGACACACAGAACAGAGAACATATACGCAACGAGAACACGGTGAGGATTATATATGAGAAACCTACAGCAGACATTACATAAATGTGGAGAAACACAGAGGATTTCCTCCGAAATCTGGAACAAGTTGATGGCACCTACTTTCCGCTATCTTATTTAATACAGCTAGAGCAGTAAGACAAGAGAAAGAAATAAAAGGGGTTTAAGTAGAAAAGTAAGGAAATTATCTTAACTTGTAGATGTCATAACCTTGTGTTACAAAGAACCTACATACTCCATGAGAAAACTTCTAGACATAATTAACACTTCGCACAAAGATCCAAAAACGTTAGGTCCCCACAGCATGAAAAGAGCTTGCTTCTGTCAGCTTTTCTATCAAAAGAAAAATGTTGCATGCAGTGTTCTGGGTGAGGGATCTGTACCTTTTAGAGTTCTAATATCAGTCATTCTGTTACAATATCCACTGTAGTGGTGGCATGAATATTATGGGATAACTACTCACTTTCTGACTGGATATAAGTCCTGTTCCACTAGGTGAAAATCATATCTGCACTGATATCAGGGCCTGAGTCTAAATAGATTACAGGCCTAGAGAGAGTCTAGAATTATTATTCTGCTAAAGGGACGTAGTGTTAAATTGATTCCTAGTCTACTGCTATACCCTTAGATTAGTGCATCTCTCAACCCTCCTTGGAGAAATTTCTTTACTCAGTAGATGGAAATTAACAGAGAGATCAAAAACTAGTCAAGGTTGAGGGACAGAACTGTAAAAAGACTATGGTATTGTGTGACTCCAGCTGTGGATGACAACACATGAAACTGAGGCTGAGGTGTGCTCAGAAAACATGTTCCCGAAATGGAAGATTATTGTTGGGAACAGACCCCTGTCTCAGGGATGTTTTTCCTGCCTCGACTGTTTACTGTTACCTTGCAGTTTGACCCAGAGCACAGTAAACAATGAGTCATCTCTGGCCAGGTGTTCAGACTTGTCTTATGATCTGTTTACTTTCCCCTTGGTGGTTTCCCACCCTGGGGGCGGTGGGGGGTGGGGGAGGAGAGTATTTAAGGCCAAAGAACTAACCGAGCTTCCGGCATTCTGCTTGGATGAATGACCCGTGTCTGTGTCTTTTGTGTCAATCCCCCAGGCCTACCCTCGGTTCTCGGTAGCCAGGTGGTGCGGGTGGAGAAGAGAGGAGAACCTGACGGGATCGTTCCTAGGAGCCGGCCGGTGAAGTGGAAGGAACGTATTGGGCATCTCAGTGCTAGCACAATGAAAACTTTTTGAGTTAAGGTAACAAATGAAGATAGTGTATTTTGAAATATGATTAGTCTCCTGATGCAGCATCAGAGGCGAACAATATCAGTGGCCAGACCTAGTGCTCACATGGTCTTCTGAAGAAGCCATGGGTAGCTGTTGTAGCTGTGCAGATACAGACACTGTCTCAGATAACACATTTAAGGTCATTAATGTGGATGAAGATGGGAATGAGCTAGGCTCTGGTGTAATGGAACGCAGAGCTGATTCTATACACCTGGAAATATGACTTGATAAAATGGCACTACCTCTGCCTACAACGATATGGCTGTGACTCAAATCTATTTTCTTTTGAAAGTGGTCAGATGTGTCAAACTGGACAAGGAATTTTTGTTTTTAAGTGTGCCCGTGCAGAGGAATTATTTAACATGTTGCATGAGATTATGCAAAATAATAGTGTAACTGTGGTGGATGAGCCTGTTGTAGAAAGGAATAATCATCAGACGGAATTGGAAGTCCCTAGAACACCTCAAACACCTACAACTCCAGGGCTTGGTGCTTAGAGCTTACCTAATGTGTATCCCCACTATCCCTTGTTTGGGGACGCTTCATCGTACCCCTCAAGCCGGCATCCTTCTGTACACCCTAGATATCTGAGTACCTTTGGGACATCTAATTCTCTGTGTATTGTATGTTTTTGGTGCACCAATCTGTCCATGTGTCAAAACTGACTGTTTTATGTTAAGTCTGTGTTCTTGTGTTGTATGAATGAAAGTTGTTCTGTGTTTCATGTTGAAAAGAAAAACTGGTTAAAATTTATCTGCTAGCTATCTACCCCTTGATTTAGTTTAACTTGTTTAAAAAGGCAGTCTCCATTGGCCTTTGGAGCCCTGCACCTGTAGTTAGGAGTCTCGCACAGCTGGAGAAGCCCTACTAGGAACTGATTGTTTGCAAAAGCTGCTTTATAAGGGGCCAGCAGCTTCTCAAGTTCTATGGCAAGTGAGCTAATGGTTGTTTTTTCCTATAAAAATCTCTGCAACTGTGTTTATTGGGTTCAGCAAGTAACAAGGTGATCTTCCCCTGAAATTATAGCTGGAAAAAAAAAAAAAAAAAAAGAAAGAAAAAAAGAGAAAAAAATTTTTTTGTCTGGTTTAAATATATATAAGATGCATGTAGCCACTTCATTTTCATTTCTGACTGGTTTTAAAGGTATAAATATGTTCTGCATGTCTTGGTTATAGAGTATTGGCTTATAAGTTATTGGGTATGATTAAAAATTTGTAACATTGGTAACAGAAAGTTAGTTTAAAACTGGTAAATCAGGGTTGGAGTCATTCTAAACAACAACACGTGGCATGAGCCAACCCAGGAAAATAGGTCTGTTAAGATACTTCTAAATTGAGATATGTAATTCTTATCCTAGAAATCAGGCTAAAATTTAGGGCACTGTCTCTTTGAGGTATTGAAAGCTGCACTGATAAGAACTGGCAGCCAAACTTTGTACTCTTGGTGTTGATTTTAAAAGGAATGGAGTTTAAAACTGGGTTTTGTTCTTTAAAGTTATGATTTTGCTCTGGTGTTGCAAAAGAATCTTAAAAATTATAGTTAAACTGCCAGTGTTCCATCGGCTGCAATTTGCAGTTCAATCACAGGCCTAAGGAAATAGGCCCAGTTAAGAAACATTTGCATTTGACTTAATGCAAACCTCAGAGCAACCTCTGCAGAAGCTTGTGTGGCATTCTTTTTGTTTTGACTAGCCCTCAGAAAAGGGCTTGCTCTTTCCTCTGGGAGGAGGGGTCAGCCTCAGACCCCAAGGCACTCACAGCAGGCGGCTTATCCAGGTGTTATAGATAGTGATTATGAGGGAGAAATTAAAATTATGGCTGCTTCCCCTATGGCATTAACAAAAGAATTGCTCACCTTGTTTTAGTTCCCTTAAGAGTAAGAGAGAGCAAGATGGCTTTGGTTCCTCTGATGTGTACTGAGTTCAATCTATTACTAATAAGAGACCTAACCTTAAATTAATAATAGAAGAAGAAAGTTTTGAAGGATTAATAGACATTGAAACTGATGTACTCACTCACCTCCAAGGGATTGGTTATTCCATTAATCCAAAATAAAGTTCAAACTTAAGATTTATGAAAGGTTAAGGAGACTCTGGAACTTATGAAGGCATTAGAACCTGGCTTGCCTACTCTAGTTGCCTTTCCAGGAATGCATATAGAATTATTATGGATTTGGAAGATTGTTTTTATACTGTCCCTTTGCATCCCGATGATTGTAAAGGGTTTGCTTTTAGTAAGTTTGTAATTTTGAAGAGCCCATGAAGCAATATCGTTGGAAAGTTTGGCCTCAAGGAATGGCTAATAGCCTTAAATTATGTAAAAAAAATGTTGTTGCTGCTTCAATACAGTAAGCTAGGACTTTGAATGTTTTAGTGCATATTATTCATTATGGAGGGTATTCTATTAGCCGATCCCTCTGAAGGAGTTTTACTACACGCCTTTGTTCTTATACAATGAGCTTTAAAAATTTTGAAGTAGTTGTTGCTCCAGAAAAGATTCAAAGGCAATATCTTTTTCAATATTTGGGGCCTATAATAAGGAGCAAGTACAGGTGTTATCTCAGAGTATTACCGATTGGGCCATTTTTATGTGCACTACCATTAGTCATTTTGATAATCATTATCTTGATAATAAAATATGTCAACTTTTTAAAGTCCATACAGTTATTTTTCCAAGAATTGTGTCCTCTCGTCCCCTGCATAGTGCCCGTTTGGTATTCACTGATGGATCATCTACTGGAAGAGCAGCTGTAGTGTTAGGAAAAATAATAGAAATATTAGAAATTTCTGCTAGCTCGGCCCAACTTGCAGAGTTAAAGGCAGTTCAGCTTGCCTTGTGCATGTTTCCTAATGGACTCTGTAATATTTATACTGATAGTGTTTATGTTGCACAGATAATAAGTCCTTTAGAGACTGCTGCATTTGTAGCCCCAATTTCTCCCATATGTTATTGTTTATTGCAAGTTCAAGCTCTGATTTGGCAGAGAAATAGTCTTCTTTTCGTAGGTCATATTAGAGGACATTCTCTATTACCTGGGCCTTTAGCCCACAGTAATCAAGTAGCTGATTCATTTATACAAGCTATGATTGTCATTGATTCATCTTCTAGTTATTATAAAGCTGTGCAATTACCTCAAAAATTTCATCTTAATGCTAATTCTCTTAAATTCCATTGTGGAGTGACTCAGGAACAAGCTATACAAATAATCACCCATTGTCCTTTATGTGCTCAATTTATCTCTTTCCCAACTTTGGGGATTAATCCACGTGGCATTATGACTAACGACATTTGGCAAATGGATGTTACTCATATATCTTCCTTTGGTAAATCGCAGTTTGTTCGTGTTTCCATTGATACGTACTCAGGATTAATTTTTGCATCAGCCCATAGTGGGGAAAAAATTTAAAATGTCAGGAGTCATTGCTTACAAGCCTTTGCTTTTATGAATGTCCCTCGGCAAATAAAAACTGATAATGGGCCTGCATATAGTAGCCATTCTTTTGCTAAATTCTATAAAGAATATGATATTGAACATAAAACTGGAATTCCTTATAACCCTCAAAGGCAAGCCATAGTGGAGATTGCTCATCTAACAATAAAGAATTATCTTTTAAAAACAAAAACGGGGGACCTGGTATCTCCACATGTTCACCTTTCTATAATTCTTTATATTAAAAAAATTTTTTAACGGTGGATAAAAATGGTAGTTCTGCTGCTGACAGACATTGGAAGGATAAAAGGATAGAGGGTGGGCAGGTCCGGTGGAAGGACCTGGCCTCAGGAAACTGGAAGAGATCTGATCCCGTGTTAGTTAGGGTTAGAGGCTCTGTTTGTGTTTTTCCTAAAGATGCCGAGGGCCCTATTTGGGTTCCTGAGCGCTGTGTGTATCCTGTCACTCCATTGGAGCCAGGTGAAGACGGAAGTTTATGGGAGCTTCGTGAAGAACCCACCCGTCTTGATGCCAGTGGGGATCAGTAGCCTGGTTTGGCCTGCTTTTATTACCACCAACAGAACTGTAGGAAAGGCTGCAGCTAGGATAGAAATAGAAAGGATTAATATTAGCATTGGCTTTAGGTTGGTTGATAGTTTGTGCTTTATCGAGGTATTGAATAGAAGTGAATTAAATGTAACATCTCCCCTTAAAGGTTCCTGTATTATACTTAGTAATGTTTCTATAGCTGATTTTTCCCATAATGCAAGCAATGCTTCAATGATTGGGTTTAGAAATATTCTCGGCCCTATAAATTTTGATAGAAATGATTCCAGTATTCCTCCATGGCCAGCTCATTGATGTTGGCCTGGAATGTTGAATGTTGATTTACAAAGTGTCCTCTTTTGGAGGGATTGTGTCGTTCAAAAACCCTGACTGCTTAAGGGCAGAAAGGATGTATGGTGGTATGGTCACAGACCACCTCTGAAGAATGGTACTCAAGCAAGTTCACCTTTTCACTGTTGAAATCCTAGTCAGGCTGGGGTAGTTCCCACTTTTAGTGGCATGTATTTATGTGGGCCCTATACATGTTTAGATTTTGTGCCTTTGGGCCTACAACAGGGAACTGTGTTTAATAGTACTGTCTCCTGGAATAATAGTGGAGTGTTTGAAATCTCCCCCTGAATTTTCAGAATGTAAAAGAGAGTAGAAATTTTTCTATTGTAGCTAGGCCCTGTGTGATGGCCCCCTTTTTCTTTATCATGTGGAATAATACTGATTCTAATGTGGAACAGATTCTTAATTGTTCATCTAGGCACTATTTACTGACGAATTGCTGGGAGTATGAAGATGCTGCCTTGGTGGTTCATGTTCCTGGCATTGTCCCTATGCCCCTGGAAGATGATAGCAAATTTCCTATAACCCTATATCAAGTCAAGAGAGATTTTGACATCACAACTGCAATTGTTGCCGCCATTGCTATTTCTGCTACTGCAGCGGCAACCGCTGGCATAGCTATTTCCCAACCTGTTACTTCGGTTAAGACCTTGGAATTGGAGTTTTCAAAATTATACCCAAACACTCTCTGTCCAGATCCAACATATCAATGAGACCCGTGTACCCCCTCTTTCAGGGAAAAAATTTCTTTCAGACTTAAAATTGACTGGACGCCTGATCAAGGATTGGGCTGGTTCCATGGCTTTGGGAGTCCTGGCTCTTGGTGCTGCTGTTCTTGGGCTCCTTTTTTCTGTACCACATGCATAAACACCACCACCAGATGCAGGCTATTATGAAGCAAGTTATGCTATCATTGGCAGGAGGAAACCCATCAACCCAGTGTGGCTCAGTATGTACGAAGAGTAGGCAGCCAGAGATGAGCAACTCTATGAGGGCTTCCTCCAACCTAAGACAGGGACTCTGAGTCTGGCAGAATTTCCCTATGATGGGTAAGGGGGTAGCTTGTATTCAGGGTGACCTAAGACAGGCACTACTCGAAAAAATAAAAAAGGGGGACCTGTTGGGAACAGACCCCTGTCTCAGGGATGTTTTTCCTGCCTAGCCTGTTTACTATTAACTTGCAGTTTGGCCCAGAGCACGGTAAACAATGAGTCATCTCTGGTCATGTGTTCAGCCTTGTTTTATGATCTGTTTACTTCCCCCTTGGTGGTTTCCCACCCCAGGGGGAGGAGAGTATTTAAGACCAAAGGAATAAACAAGCTTTGGCATTCTGCTTGGACGAATGACCCGTGTCTGTGTCTTTTGTGTTAATCCCCCAGGTCTACGCTCTGTTCTTGGTAGCTATGCGGCACATGTGCCACCAGATTACAGTAGTGACAGATGTACTGATGACATTCTCTGTATTAGCCACTGATTTGGTGAAAAAAGGAATAGAAGAGATGGAGGTATTGGCAGGCTATTTCTGACAGGTTTCAATGTCATTACCATGGGAACCAGGGAAATCTGAGTGGGTTTTCTCCTTCCCCAGGAGAAAAGAGTACCTGGTTACAGTTTGTTTATTGCAGGACTCAGTGAAATCCCTACAGTGATTTTTGGGAACTGTACTCATGATGTTAGAATATTCTGGCAATGATATCTTCTGGAGATAGGCTACTTTCACATAGGCAGGACTGTGCTAGAAATGCAAGAGGGATCATAACACTGTCCTGATTTACAGTGGAGGTGCCCATATTTCACTGACATGCCTGTGCCTTGAAAGATGGCCTTCCATCATCCACTCTTGTCATGGCCACTAGGTGATCACTACCTGTCAATAAGCTCTACTGGGAACCTCACCTCTGGCCTTGGAGACCCATACACTCATCCCCACACACTTCCCATAATGTTAACCAACTGGTATTGAGATGACACAGAAGTTAATAAAGGCACTTGCGGAACAAGAAACTTCAAACCTGGACTCAGCCCTTCATGGCCTTTGCCCCAAAAAACGACTGTGAAGGAGCACCCAGCCATCTTAGCTACTTCCCCAATCCTCCTCTAAAAAACTGCTAAGGCCCTAGGACAAGAGAGAGCACCCTGCCTAGTCCCCTCGATCCGCACAAACGTGGAGAGACACCAGGAGATGATGAAGTTCTTTATGGAGAAGCAGGGGAGAGGGAGGCACAGGGAAGGGGTGGGTCAAGCCAGAAGGGACAATGAAGGAGCTCCTTCTGTGTCCTGTACTCAGTGGGTCTGTGCATAGTAGAGCAATGCTGTGAGGCAGGCCTGGAACGAGGCATCACTTGCTGTGGAAAGGAGGAGAGTCAGTAGAACCAAAACAATTCCTGAGAGGAAAATGTTGGAATGAGAAGGGCTCCATTCACCAGATCTAAACAGAGGACAAAGGTCATTCTCCCAACACCACCCCCAAACTGAGTCCCCACAATTCTCCATGCCCATGTGTGAAGAGGGGACAGGTGACTTCAGGGCAACAGCCTGGCAAAAGGAGGACAAGGATGCTGTTGGACTCCGGTTTAGTTCCTACCATTGCAGCTTGCCTTGGGCAATTTCAAAACTACCCTGTAGTTGTTTAAGCAATCCATGAAAACATGGAGTCAACATGGTGACTGAGGGAAGGGAAGGACAGAGGAGGAATTTCTCTACTGCAGAGTATAACAGGGGATGCACAGAGGGGCATTCTCGCCAGGTCCAAGCCATCTGCAGAGTTTCAGCAAGGGCAGACCCCTGAAGTTCAGGAAATGACACCGAGGAAGGAAACATGAACAAAATTCACAGAGGTAAAATATGTTCCAGTAGGACAGGCCATTCCTGTCTCCACAGGTAGAAAAGGGTCTCTATCCCCAGGGTTAGAACACAGGGTCTCTAGAAACTCTGCTGACTCCAGAA
>JAPYYD010003816.1:0-13739 GCA_028551405.1 Uromys caudimaculatus | reverse complement strand
AATTTGGATGAAATGGACAATTTTCTAGACAGATATCAAATACCAAAGCTAAATCAGGATCAGATAAACCATCTAAACAGTCCCATAATGCCTAAAGAAATAGAGGCAGTCATTAAAAGTCTCCCAACCAAAAAAAGCCCAGGTCCAGATGGGTTCACTGTAGAATTCTATCAGACCTTCAAAGAAGACCTAATACCAATACTCTTCAATCTATTCCACAAAATAGAAACAGAAGGAACACTACCTTATGGGGTGGGATTTGAGGCCTGGAAAGCCAGTATTCTGCATGCCTGGAAGCTGCATGCTCCTGCCTTGATGAGAATGGACTGAACCTCTGAACCTGTAAGCCAGCCCCAATTAAAAATGTTGTTCTTATAAAAGTTGCCTTGGTGAGTTCAAGGCCAGCCTGGTGTACAGAGTGAGTTCCAGGTCAGCCAGGGCTACACAGAGAAACCCTGTCTCAAAAAACCAAAAGAAAAAAAAAGTTGCCTTGGTCATGGTGTCTGTTCACAGCAGTAAAACCCTAAGTTACCAAGTGAAAGCCAAGTAACCTCTAAAGTCAGTCACACTTGTGGATTAGACTACTCAGTGAATGACTCCCTACGAACACACCAGTGTTCTAGCCTGTGGGTCTCCATGTTTATTTCATGTTGTTCTCCTTAGCAGATCTCAGCCCACTAAAGCCCCCATCACTAACCCTGTGACTACTAGAATTGGCTGTCTTGTCTGAGAAAACCAACACAGGAAAAGAGTCTCAAATGTCACACACATGAACTCTGTTTTCTACCTGCTATTAGGGGCATGAGCTTTGGGGTCAATAAAGCATACATTTAAATTCTGAAAAGAAAATAAAGACATGGGACAAATGATCTGGATGTGACTGTTTAAATGAGAATGGCTCCTATAGGCTCCTTTGCTTTATACTTGATCCCCAGTTCATGGAACTGTTTTGCAGAGATTAGGAGGTATAGTCTTGTTGGAGGACATCTATTCCTGGACATAGCTTGAGGATTCAAAAGACTCATGCTATTCCCAATGTTCCCCATCTGCCTCGGGATGGTGGGTCAAGATGTGAGCTCTCAGCTGTGCCTGCTGTCATGTCTTTGTTCTCTCATAATGGACTCTAAGCGTTTGAAACAGCAAGTCCGATTTAAATTCTTTATTTTCTTTGTTGCTTTGGTCACAGCACTAGAAAAGTAATTAAAACAGTGGTTAATCTTCAAAGGAGTGTTCCCAAACAGACACAATTTTCAGAGTAATTGAGAATCTTTTTGTTGTTGTTGTTTTGTTTTTCAAGACAGGGTTTCTCTGTGTAGCCCTGTCTGTTTTGGAACTCACTCTGTAGACCAGGCCGGCCTTGAACTCACAGAGATCTATCTGCCTACCTATGCCTTCTAAGTGCTGGGATTAAAGATGTGTGTCATCATTGCCTGGCTTAGAGTATGAGAGTCTTAAAAATTCCTTTAGGAGTCCACATGCTTATAAGAATTTTGTCAACACACAGTTGCTAATGAAACATTTTAGTGGCCATATAAAAGAGAAACTGGAGTAAATTTGTTTACAAAAGTAATTGAAATAAGAGCCCTAACTAAGCAGCAGCAACAAGAAAACAAAAGCAGTTTTTGTATGTGGACTGAAGTTGATGATAAACCTTCTTTCATTCAGGTGTAGATAGATACCCAGTTATTTTAGAACAGAATATTGTTCCTTTTGCATTGAGTTCTCTTGGTACCCTTGTCAAAAAAAAAAAAAAATCAACTCACTATAGATGAGTGACTTTACTTTGGGACCTTTAATTCTATCTTATTGATGTATATGTATGTTCTTATGTCAGTATTACTGTTTGAAAGTTCTAGTGTTGTAATAGTTAAAAAACAAAACAAAACAAAAACAAGAAATGTTAATTATCCAACTGTGTTGATTGGCATACCTTATAATCTATGTTCTCAGTTTCCACATGTTTGGCAAATGAAAGGCTGTTAAGTTTTTGATAGGGATTGCCATGAATCTGCAGATTATTTTAGGGAATATTACTGACTTGAAAATATAAAGTCTTACAATGTATGAATATTTGGGATCTTTCCATTTTTGTGATTTTCTTTAACAATTTTCATCACTGTTTTGGAGTTTTAATTTTTATACTTTCTTGTATATATAGAGTGCACTACCCATTTATGTGTATACGTGAAAGCCAGAGATAGAGTTGGTGTCATTCTAGATTGCTCTGCACTTAAAAGTTCTTTTCAGGCATTTATTTATTGGTGCATCCTTATATGGTTTGGGTCCTTGAACCCTGAGTAGGGGTAACGAAGGGAAATTGACACACTTTAAAGAAATGACAGAAACACATACACAGGAGAGCTGGTATCCGGTGTTCTGGGCTATCAGATGGAGAGTATCCAGTGTGTTTATTATATACAATTGAATGGAGAGGTTGGGTGACACAACTTAACAGGGAGGCATGTTTAGCTAATCTTAGTAGGATAAATCTCTGTAAGGGAGCATTCTTCAGGCTGTAAATGTGTGTGTGTGTGTGTGTGTGTGTGTGTGTGTGTGTGTGTGTGTGTGAATTTTGTTAGACATTTTCTGTATTTACTGTTTCCACTCCCAAGGGAATGAGACCTTAGTCCTTGATATGGCCAAGCCCATGTGAAACAATGCATATTCACTTAGTACTACTTTATTCAGTCCCTAGAGTTTGTCTATCTATCTGCCTGCAGGCCTCTCTCTCTCTCTCTCTCTCTCTCTCTCTCTCTCTCTCTCTCTCTCTCTCTCTCTCTCCCACTATCTATATGTATGTACACACATGCTCACAGGCACACATGTGCCATGGTTTGTGTGAGGAGGTCACAAGACAATTTGTAGCATTTTGTTCGCTCCTTTTGCCATGTGGGTCCTGGAGATCAAACTTAGGACATCAGACTTGGCAGCATGTTGCTGTGTATGCTGAGCCATATTGCTGGCTCCTTTCAAGATTCCTGAGTGTGCTATCATGCCTGGATTTAACATGAATTTTGAAGATCTCAGCACAGGTCCTTATGTTTTATAGTTTTTATTTTTAAAACACTTTAGTGTCCTTTTAAAAAACTATAATATATGGAGACGGTCTTTTCAAATCATGTCCATTTGAGGTTCTGAACGCCTCTGGAGTGGGATGCGCATGCTTCTCCCAATATTTGGGAAAGTTTCTTTTATTTCTTTGAGTAATTTTCCTTTATAAAATGACTTTATATATTTATTGTGTGTATGTGTATGTGTGTGTATGTATGTGTGTGTGTGTGTGTGTGTGTGTGTGTGTGTGTACACATATGTGTATATGGGTATGTATGTGCCATAGTATTCCTGTAGACCTAAAGGACAACTTTCAGGACTCAGCTCCCTCCTTCTACCGTGTGGTCCCAGTGATGAAACTCACCTCTGCAGGCTTGGCAGCATGTACTTTACCCATTGAGCTATCATGCTAATTTATCTTTGAGTAATTTTTCTATCTTTTAAAATTTGTATATTGGTTATTCCTTTTATACCAAAGGATTATAAATTTGCTGCCATAGTTGTGTCTAAAATTTATTCAAATTTGTGGTCATGCCTCAGTTTTCTTTTTCTTTTTACTTAGATTGCTGCCTTAATCTAATAGATTTTCATTTTTTTCATCCCCTTGTAGTTTTTGTCCACTTGGTATATTTTGTTGGTGATATTTCCTCTGAGGTTTTTGTTTCATTGGGTTTTTGCTTCTAAGATTTCTATTGTTTTTAGAATCTATATGACCTTGCTGAATATCTTGCCTAAGTCGCTTTTTAAAAATCCATGTCTTGATCTAAGCTCCTTATTTTAATCCATGTTTATTTAAATATTTTTTAAAAAATTAAAACTATATTAGTTGACATAGAATTACGTTTCATTCCAGCATTTCTCAAACCAAACTTGCTTTAGCTGTTTCTCTTCTCCTCGTCTCTGTCTCTCCTATCCTGCTTCCTCTCTTCTGCCCTCCCAACCTCAGCAGACAGCTTTCTGCCTTCCTGCCACAGGTGACTTTCTGTCCTCCGTCCATTTCCTCACCATCTCCCCCCCCAGCAGTCCCCACTCTCATTTCCTAGCCATTTTCATACCCCCTTATTTACATCAATACAAGCATTAGAAGTTATGATCAACATGTAAGTTTTGTCATTCAGAGTCTGGGTTCTTTTGGATCGTTTTTAATGTAAACTTTCGAATTCATTGATATTTTACTCACTTCAATATGTTTGGGTTTGCTTCTTGGATGGTTGTTAATCTTAAGAGGATTCATGTGGCCTGGCAGTGGTGGCGCACGCCTTTAATCCCAGCACTTGGGAGGCAGAGAGGCAGGATTTCTGAGTTCGAGGCCAGCCTAGTCTACAGAGTGAATTCCAGGACAGCCAGGGCTACACAGAGAAACCCTGTCTTGAAAAACCAAAAAATAAACAAACAAACAAGCAAACAAAAAAGAGGATTCATGTGACTTGTTTTTCATACTTCCTTTGTGTTTAAGATTGTGTCTGTCAAGAAGTAGATCTCTTTCCGTTTAATATGGAAGTTCTTAATGAACAGCCTGTTCTTGAGGGCTCAATTGCTAATACCACTCAGAGAAAAGTAAACAACACTCAACATACCAAATATAGAAACATAATATACAAAATGCCCAAATATACAAAAATAAGGATAGCTTCTATACCACCTACAAAACAAAACAAAAAACAGGGAAAACTTGATGTAAAATAAACTATGAAGGTAAAATGAAATAATACTGGTTCATTAATGAAGTTGTTGCATCAGAATTTGTTTCAGTGTACACAGCATATTTATCCATACTTCAAAAGAAATCATGGGAGGTCAGGCAATGTGTACAAAGGTAAGGTCCCTATGGGAGACCATGAAGAGGTTAGGTGTGAAACTGAGAGTGAAACTGTAGCTGAAATGTATTTTCTCAAAAAGAAATGCCAGGAATGTGAACTATCTTCCAAGGAAAACTGCAGGCAGAGTGTGGAGAGAGAAGCTGGTGGGCTGCAAACACCATAGCTACCCTTGGGGGACTCCCCAAGTCCTTTGGAGCATATAGCATGTTAAAAGATTTTATCTAGAGTAGGGTTTCTTAAACTGTTTCTGCTACCAACTCATTTTTCCCCAAGAATTCTTTCACAACCCAGATGGATGGTTATGTAAAATAGGTATACAAAAATCAAACATCTACTGATAATAAATCATAAAGAAATATATTATAAAACACTTCTTTGGTAGACATATAAATTGATCATTTATTAAAGATGAAAGCAAATTTACATAGTAATGAGATGAATGTATTTGATTATTTTTACATGATGAATTAAATCTTGACTGAATGGTTGATACTGCAGAATATAGAGCATCTTCCACACTTTAAGAGTTAATTACTATTTTTATTTTATAACCATAAATGCTGAGGCTACCACTTCACATAAATACATAGTATAAAATGAGAGACATATATTTAGGGCTATTCCAAAAGTTATTGCAAATTCTATTCTCATCTCAAGCCAAAATTCAAAGGAGTAACTTTTTAAACGAAACTCAGAAATTCAAACATTTTTAAAAAAGCAACCATTCTAGCACAATATAATTCAGTGACACATTAACTTGATACATGTTGAGGAATCATGTTAAGAAAATATTAAAATTCTTAGTTTTCAACAATTAAGTCATTATGGTTTTATATGAAAAGAAAATTTTCATGTTTCTTTAAAAAAGAACAACACTAAAATTCATAGTGTAAAGGAGTCTCAAACCTGAGTCTAGGTCGTTCAGGTAGCATTTATTGGTGTGCTATGGTGTGTCAGCACATGCTTTGCAGAGTATATGTTGTGTGCTTAGGTACAACACAAATGAGTACTCAGAAATACTTTGGATTCATTATACGTTTATTTTTGAATTTTTTTGCCATTGCATTCAAAATCTTTTTATTGAAATGTCATGCCAAAACCCATTATTTTGCATGTTAACTAAAATTAATTTAAAATCTATGAGATAAAATATTGTATCAAAAGATACATTATTATAAGCATAGGGTAATCTAACAGAAAAGTCTCCAAATTCGTATAAGTGGATATACTATAAAGATATTAAGCAGTTTTACAATAATTAGAGACTAATATTTCACATTTAAGGATTCAAAGAAAGATTGATCAGGGTGTTAATACAAAACTGGTAGCTTTAAAAAATACTATTTAAAAATAGGCCTAACAGGCAGTTTTACAACAAACAGGGATTTTTCTCAGAAGCATGAGAGCATCTCTGGGAAGAACCATATGTTGGGATAACAGCTGTGCACCACCACAATTGGCTTGGTGGAGAGGTCAGGGATTTCGTGGTTCAGTTACTTAATTTTCTTCATGACAGACGTTGTGAATTCCTCTTCTCTGGAGGAGGAAGGACATTTGCAGATGTCAGGGTTGTCATTTTGGAAGGATTGGAGTAGTAACTTACTAAAGAGTCTAAGATGGGGTTGAAGTTCTTGCTTAGAAAGCAAAGCTGTTGCCACCGAGACTGATGACCCGAGGATTCACTTGGTAGAAAGAGAACTGACTACAGTAAGTTGTGGTCCCCTGACTTGACAAGTGTCTGAACACACACACACACACACACACACACACACACACACACACACACACACACATTAAAAAAGAGTGTAAAAGGTGAACTTTAAAAAATATTATTGTAAGGCCATTTTCATAAAGGTATATAATGTGCTTTGAGCATATTCCTTCTTTATGCCTGTTTACAGTCTTTACTTTCCCTGTCTTATTAGTTCTCTTTGTTCTCCAGTTTTGCTTTTATTTTCACATCATCTGTACATATGTGATCTCAGATATGTAGACGTTAGGACCCACACATGATTTGAGAAAACATGCTATTAACAAATTTGTTGTGGCGCTGGAAAGCTGGCTCCCAAAATAAAGGCACTCACTATGCATATCTTTGGCCTGAATTGGAGCTTGAGAACTCATGTAAAGGTGGAAGGAGAGAACCATCAACACAAAATCGTCTTCTGACATCCACGGATGTGCTCACTCACACATATCACAGGCATAGGCACACAGTACTACTAATAAGATAAAATTAGAAAAAAATTGAAACCACACATCTAAAAACTTGAATATAAGTAACAATATATGGACTGAGCAGGATATATATATATATATATATATATATATATATATATACACACACACACACACACACACACACACACACACACACACAAATGAAAGAAAGAGGTCATGAATTTGAAAGAGATGGGAGGCTCAGGGGTATACGGGAGGCTTTGGAGAGCAGGGAGCAGGGAAATGCAATTATAATCTAAAAAAAAAAAAAAAAAACAGAAAAAGTATCTGTCCTGAGATTTGCTTACTTCATTCCCAAACTATGATTATCCTTGTGAATTTTTTCGACATAAGGTCTCACTCTACAGCTCAAACTACCCTAGAACTCTTTTTACCCTTTCTGCCTAAACCTCCAGAATGCTGGGATTGCAGATGTCAGTCACTGAGGCTAGCTTAAAAGAATACTAAGTATCAACTATTCTTACTGTACTGTGGATGAAACCCAGAACCTTCTGCTACATAATCCAGGGCAAGCTCTCTACCACTGGACTCATTTTTGCAAAACCTAAACCATAATAAAAACAGCTTGAGAGTCATAGCTGAACCATGAGCAGTCCTTATGCACTCATATTCAACTGTAATGCGTGGCTATCAATTCTTTGCATCATCTTGGCTATGTTCTTTCCAAAGCTCACGTTAACCAAGCTGGTGACTGGTGGCTCATTGCTGTCCCTCCCACGGCCACCTGTAGGTGGCGCTGTGCCAAGGGGCGCGCTCTCTGTGACGTTTAAGCTGGTGACGTTATGTTCCAAGTTGACCGTTTATCTGTTACCGTTGACACTTTGTCGCCATTAAGGTCTTCGACCGCTGGTGCTCCTCGATGTCGTCCGGAGGGGTCTGAGGTGGTGAGAGGATCGACTTTATTCTTTGTGAGATTGGCCAAGAACTGGTTTACGACTGAACCAGTGGGAAGAGGGGAACGGGATTGGTGGCACAGCTTGTATCTGTGACCGTTGAGAGATAGTGGCAGAATTCTGTCAGGCGCGCTAGTGTGACTAGGCCGCATTGACCATGGCTATGGACTTGGGCGACCACTCCAGTGGCTTTCGCCACAGTGAAGTAATTAGATTTATTAATAATGAAATCCTCATGAACGGAGGTGGGTCCGAATTCTACATGGCTTTCCGCATGCGGCCCTGGAACGAGATAGAAGACCAACTTCGAGCCATTTTGGTAGATCCTCAGGTGCCACGTCCTCTCAAAAAGGCCTGTACCTGGAGTGCTCTGGCACTGAGTGTACGAATAGCTGCAAGGCAGCGTGAGCAGCAGGCTTATATGGTTGGGTTGCCTCAAGATGCAATGGGGCAGCGTCCCTCGGCTCCCAGGGCCTCAGTCTCAGAGTTGTGGCAGCTCCGTCAACAGCGAGAGGAGGCGGTCACCCAGTTGATTTCTACTCAAGCCGCCCTACAGCAGGCGATGAGGGAGTGTGATCTGTTGCGCCGGAGGCTGTACCATGTTGAAAGATCTGTCCAGATGGCTCCTCTGGTTCATAACATAGTGCCTGGTATTCAAACCCAACAGCTTGGGGCTTCAGTGGTACCTCTGAGTCCAGATCATGCAAGAGTTATGGGTGCAGTGGGTGCATATGACAGACAGTATTTGGGGGCACAAATGTCAGCTGCAACAAATGTCTTTTACATGCCAGGAAGCACAAGTCCCTGGCCCCTGGCTGTGCAACCACCTGTGCCAGTCCCACTGCCGTATCAGCTCCCACCACCTCCACCATTCCTAATGGGATCTCCATTCTTGATGCCCTTCTCACCTTCAGTAGTCATGGAAACAGAAGCAGGCGTTGTAGTTCCAGTTCAGATGCCTCCTGTTTATCCTTCTGGTCCTTTTGCTTCACCGTGCTCCCAAGACCAAGCTAGTATGTGGGACCAGAGATGCTACATGGCTACTGAAGGTCCTCCGATCATCCAGCGTGCTGTACCCACGGAGGACATGAGAGATTCCAGCCAGGAGGGAAACTCAGAGAAGCGCCAGGGGGCAGATACCTTGGGAGACATCAGAAGCCATATTCAAGAGCAAGATCCACAAAGAATCCAGGATAGGCCTACCGTAGTGGACATTGAAAATGACAGTGAAGAAGAAAATGAAGAACTAGAAGTAACATCAGCAGTAGCAGCGGAAGCAGCACCAGAGGAAACAGAAGAAGAAACAACAAACGCAGCAGAAGATGCAGACATAAAAGAAGAACAGGAAGAGGAAGAGGAGCAAGGGGAAGAAGAATATGACAACGATATAGGTCTTCAGAGTCTTCAGGGACTACACCTTCCTGAGCAAGGTGCGCTCCATAGCCGAAGTGAAAAGAGTCCCCAGTCATCAGTTCCAGTTTCCTTGTACTCCAGTGCAAGAAGTCAAATCAAGGAAGAAGATGTGGAGGAGGCCCCAGCAACCCCTGTGTGGGAGAGCTGGAGCCAAGCTGTGAGAGAAAGCCCAAAGAAACAGCAACCTCAGCTGCCAAGAAAGGACAAGAAGCCACCAGCAGAAGCAGCTTTAGAACCCCAGCAAGGCTCACACTCTCGCATGAATTGGGTCTGCATACGGTGTAAGGCTATGAATTTTTCATGGCGCAAAGTCTGCTATAAATGCAAGAAAGTTTGTATTCCAGCTGAGTGTGGAGGACAAACTCACTGATTCCAGAAGGTAAGCAAAACAAACCAGTCTCCTAACAACTCCTATCCCCGTCAACAATAACTTGCTTTACAGACAAAATAACCTGTTAGGCCTTTATACAAATTAACTAAATTGTTATCATGATAAGTTAACACATAAAAGTACTTCTTTTGTAGCTTTTGTTTATTATCAAAAATTATCTTGATTATACTGTTCAGTAAGAAAGTTAAAGTACACCTTATATAGGTTGATGTTGCTTTGTTTAAATAACTAAAATTATAAATATATATATTCTTTTTTAATTTGTTTGAACAAAGGAGGGCTGTTTTGAGCATTGTACTCCTTCAAGCTGAGCTGAGATTTCTTCTTAATAACATTTCAATTTTACAGTTTTGCAGGAGGTGGATTCCTGATGGCTGTTCCTGATGGGATGACGCTCTTAAGAAGACGAAGAACAAGAAGAAGAAGAAAAAAATTATGAAACCCTCACCCCTCCTTTGTCCCCCTTTCTATTTTCTTTTCCTGAAAACACTACATATTTAGAAATAGAACTTCTTCTCAAAACCTGCTGTCTTTCCTTTGTTTCCTTTTTTTTTTTTTTTTTTTGGCTTTTAATTTTATAGGTTAAAGTGGTATTTAGATCTTGCAGCTCCACAAATTTGCTTGTTGCTGAGGAAGCTGAACTTGCTCCATTATACCATCCAAGAACCAAAAGAAACATCTTAATTCTCATGGGCCCCAGAGATCAGTGAGACCCCACTAGTGGGAGCAAAGAAAAGTTTAACCATTAGGAAAGAAAAGGCTACTGGTACACATTATGGGGACACTGAAGAACAATCTGGTTTTGTTAGAGTTTAATTTTTTCACTAGGATGATGAGCTAGCTTTAATGAGTTTGGGAAGTTGTAATGTTAAATTCTATATGATAACAGCTTTGGTATATTTCATGTAATTCATGAAATAGTTATTATTTAGAGACTTTCATCAGTGAATTTGAGTAAACTGTTCTTTCGCATGCTCTCATCCCAAGTGAGGTTAAACTAGTCAGGAAGGAGCCAGGGATGGAAATTTAGCTTTTTCTCTGCTCTGAACTAAAGCTCTCACTTAGTTCCTTGAATTATTCCAACTTAACCACATTCTACCCTTTCAGGGTTTTTTTTTTCTTCATCTTCTGCTAATAACAATAAAGAGTGTGTACTTTCATAATGTGCCTTTTGTGTGGTTTGTATTTTGGTGAAGGTTGGCTCATGGGTAGCATCTTAAATCATCATCTTCTTCCATCCCATTGAACTGTAGGACAGTTCAATATTATCCACTATTGGAGAACCCTCCATCCCAGTAAAGATTCAGGAATTGGAGGCACTTTAGTGGAGTCTCTGAGGGTGGGGTGGAGTGAGTGGAAGAGACAAAGGGTCAGAATGTGCAGTGGGTGCTTCTGCCTAAGTTCGAGCGCTGGTACAGGGGCTTCAGTCCTGCTCTGTACCAAGAATCTCTGTACTGTTACATCCTTGGAGTTGCCTAATATCCCATAAACAGAAATACTCTTCCTGCCTTTCTTATTTTTTCTTGGCTATTTTTTAATTTACATTTCAAATGTTGTCCCCTTTCCCGGTTTCCCCTCCAGAAACCCCTTATCCAATCTGCCCTCCCCCTGCTTCTATGAGGGTCTTCTCCCAGCCACCCACCCACCCACTTCCACCTCACCACCCTGGCATTCCCCTACACTGGGGCATCAAGCCTTCACAGGACCAAGGGCATCTTCTCTCATTGATGCCCAACAAGGCTATCCTCTGCTATGTATGCTGCTGGAGCCATGGGACCCTACAAGTGTACTCTTTGGTTGGTGGTTTAGTCCCTGGGAGATCTGGAGGGTCTGGTTGGTTGATATTGTTGTTCTTCCTATGGGGTTGCAAGCCCCTTCAGTTCCTTCAGTCCTTTTTCTAACTCCTTCATTGGGGACCTCATGCTCACTCCAATAGCTGGCTGTGAGCATCCACCTTTGTATTTGTCAGGCTCTGGCAGAGTCTCTCAGGAGACAGCTATATCAGGCTCCTGTCAACAAGCACTTCTTGGCATCCACAATAGTGTCTGGGTTTCATGACTGTATATGGAATGGATCCCCAGGTGGGGCAGTCTCTGGATGGCCTTTCCTTCAGTCTCTGCTCTACACCTTGTCTCTGTATTTCCTCCTGTGAGTATTTTGTTCCCCCTTCTAAGAAGGACTGGAACATCCACATTTTGGTCTTCCTTCTTCTTGAGCTTCATGTGGCCTGTGAATTGTATCTTGGGTATTCTGAGCTTTTGGGCTAATATCCACTTATCAGTGAGTGCATACCATGTGTGTTCTTTTGTGACTGGGTTACTTTGCTCAGGATGATATTTTCAAGTTCCATCCATTTGCCTAAAAATTTCATGAAGTTATTGATTTTAATAGCTGAGTAGTATTCCATTGTGTAAATGTACCCATTTTCTGTATCCATTCCTCTGATGAGGGACATCTTGGTTGTTTCCAGCTTCTGGCTATTATAAATATGGCTGCTATGAACATAGTGGAGCATGTGTCTTTATTACATGTTGGAGCATCTTCTGGGTATATGCCCAGGAGAGATATAACTGGGTCCTCAGGTAGTAGTATGTCCATTTTTCTGAGGGTCCGCCAAACTGATTTCCAGAGTGGTTGTATCAGCTTGCAATCCTACCAGCAATGTAGGAGTGTTCCTCTTTCTCCACATCCTCGCCAGCATCTGTTGTCACCTGAGTTTTTGATCTTAGCCATTCTGACTGGTGTGAGGTAGAGTTTCAGGGCTGTTTTGATTTGCATTTCCCTGATGACTAAGGATGGTGAGCATTTCTTTAGATACTTCTGGGCCATTCGATATTCCTCAGTTGAGAATTCTCTGTTTAGTTCTGTTCCCCATTTTTTGATGGGGTTATTTGGTTCTCTGGAGTCTAACTTCTTGAGTTCTTTGTGTATGTTGGATATTAGCCCTCTATCGGACTTAGGATCGGTAAAGATGTTTTCCCAATCTGTTGGTTGCCGTTTTCTCCTATTGACAGTGTCCTTTGCCTTACAGAAGCTTTCCAGTTTCATGAGGTCCCATTTGTTGATTCTTGATCTTAGAGCATAAGCCATTGGTGTTCTGATCAGGAACTTTTCCCCTGTACCCAAGTGTTCCAGACTTTTCCCCACTTTCTCTTCTATTAGATTCAGTGTAACTGGTTTTATGTGGAGGTCCTTGATCCACTTGGATTTGAGCTTTGTACAAGGTGATAGGAATGGATCAATTTGCATTCTTCTACATGTAGACTGCCAGTTGAATCAGCACCATTTGTTGAAAATTCTATTTTTTTTCCACTGGATGGTATTAGCTCCTTTGTCAAAGATCAAGTGACCATATGTGTGTGGGTTCATTTCTGGGTCCTCAGTTCTATTCCATTGATCTACCTGCCTGTCACTGTACCAATACCATGCAGTTTTTATCACTGCTGCTCTGTAGTACAGCTTGAAATCAGGGATGCTGATTCCCCCAGAGGTTCTTTTGTTGTTAAGGATAGCTTTTGCTATCCTGGGTTTTTTGTTGTTCCAAATGAATTTGAGAATTGCTCTTTCTAAGTCTATGAAAAATTGAGTTGGAATTTTGATGGGGATTGCATTGAATTTGTAGATTGCTTTTGGCAGGATGGCCATTTTTACTATATTAATCTTGCCAATCCATGAGCATGGCAGATTTTTTTTAATTTTTCCACCTCCTGAGGTCTTCTTCGA
Organism: Uromys caudimaculatus; assembly: GCA_028551405.1. Lineage (NCBI taxonomy): Eukaryota > Metazoa > Chordata > Mammalia > Rodentia > Muridae > Uromys > Uromys caudimaculatus. The sequence continues at coordinate 207 of JAPYYD010003816.1, read as the reverse complement.
TTTCTTTCTTCAGCAACTTGAAGTTCTTGTCGTACAGATCTTTCACTTGCTTGGTTAGAGTCACACCAAGATACTTTATATTGTTTGTGACAATTGTGAAGGGTGTCATTTCCCTGATTTCTTTCTCAGCCTGTTTATCCTTTGAGTATAGGAAGGCTACTGACTTGTTAGAGTTAATTTTATATCCAGCCACTTTGCTGAAGTTGT
>JAPYYD010003815.1:0-13739 GCA_028551405.1 Uromys caudimaculatus | reverse complement strand
CAATGCATTGGTCCTTCTCACCGCCCCCGAATTAAACCTCGTGTGATTGCAGCAAGGACGGTCTTTCGTGAGTTCTTGGGGGGTCGCGCCATCCCGAGACTTGAGCGAGGGTCTCCCCAGCTCGGGGGTCTTTCAAGGGAAAAGGAGAAAGGGTATTTGCCCCAGAGGGACAAAGGACTCCCTCTGGATAGAGACAAGACAGACGTGGTCCATAAGCAAATGGCAGTTTATAAAGGGAAAGGGAGAAGCCCTGTTTTAGAATGAGGTGTTTAATTTTGATTGGGCAGGTTAATCATGGCAGTTAAAAGAGGGCTTTGATTGCTGGACTTTAATACTTTGATAGCTGGACCTTGGGAGCTAGCTCTAGGAATATAATCTAACAGTTTTAGGAAGGAGGAGAAGGGTAAAAAACAAAACCTGTTGGCGCCATGTTTGCCCTGCTCAGGCCTGTATTTGCCATGCTTGGGCCTGCCAGAGGCCTTCACCAGTTGTCATAGTTCCTCTCTGATCTCCACAAACAACTCTCAGAATGCCCTGCTGTTTTATGCCCCGCTCCGGTCCCATGTCCTGCTCCTTCTCTCCCTGGATCCCACAGCCTTAAATACCAGCCTATGTTGATGACTTACATTTTCATTTCTACTGAGACGGTGCTCCTGGGTGCCAGATCTTTATATTAATTACATATTCAAGCTCTGTCTTGTATATCTAATAGATGCCGAAAGTAACTATGATTGAAATGAACAGTGATTGCTGAACCTTGACAACACCGTCTTATTTTCCTTTAATAAGCCCTGGTCGTGGCAGGAAATGGCAGCAACACTTACTGCCTTAAATGTCTGTCTTGTCCCCAGTCCACATCTAATCCACCAGCTGACTTTGTGGCTGTAGGTATGCATAGTCTTCCCTACCTCCACAGTTGTAACCCATCCTCATAACCCGTTCTCAACACTACCACCCTCCTGGTGCATCACAGTAATGGTCTCTGCGATGGCTATTCCTGGTTGTCAACTTGACTACATGTGGAATGAACTACAGTCCAGAAATGGAGGGCATACCTGTGATCCAGATCTTGAGGCTGGAAGACACAGGCTCCTGACCCAGATCTTGATGTGGAGATCTTGAGGCATAGTGGCCATGAAAAGCTGAGGCCCAGGCAAGGTGGTGCACACCTTTAATCCCAGGAGACTGAGGCAGCAGATCTCTGAGTTCAAGGCCAGCCTGGTACAAAGCAAGTTCCAGATCCAGGTATGATGGTACACACCCTTAATCTGGGCCACACCTTCTGCTGGAGGCCTACATAAGGACATTGGAAGAAGGAAGATTCACTCTTCACTTGTTTGCACTTACTTGACTGTACGTCTGTTGAAATCTACTTCTTCAGAATTCTATCTTAACTAGACCAGGTGAAACAACTAGCCTTGTGGGACCGAGCAACTACTAGATTCTTGGACTTCCCATTCACAGCTGCCCATTGTTGGGTTAGTTGGACTATAGACTGTAAGTCACTATAATAAATTCTCTTAATATAGAGAGACATTCCGTAAGTTCTGTGGCTCTAGAGAACCCTGACTAATACAGTCTCCTAACCAGCTCTCCTTGCCTGTCATTTATTTACCATCTAGAAAGAGATTAGATTTCAAATCCTAAGCTATGTCATCTATTTCTTCTGCTCATGGCTCCTCCATTAGTGATAAGGACAGAAGAGCATGTTCATTCTTCTCATCAGTTATGAGGAGATGCAGACTAAGTTCACACTATACAGCAGGATGGATGCTATAAATAAGACAGGCGACAGTCAAGGTTGGTGTGTCATAGGAACTGAGAACCTTCAGACATTGCTGCTGTGACTGTAACATAGTGTGGTAACCTTCAGAAATAATTGGACACTTTCTTAATTGTTAAACATAAAACTACTGGACAATTCAGCAATTCCATTTCTTGATAGTCATCTGAGAGGCATGGTGGGAAACATGTCTACATAACAACTAGCCCACAACTCTCACAGCAGCATTAGCTATAACAGACACACTCTGTTAGCATGTAGTTGATAACCATGGTGCATCTACACAACAGGACACTATGTAGTGACAGAAAGGAGTAACTGATACCTGCTTCAGAACCTCAGAAATGCCAAGTGAAAGAAACCAGAGGCCAAAGGCCAGTGCTATTTGCATCCATTTATAGATATTTTCATTGAGTGGGGGAAGAAGACATGATACTGGGAGGAGAAGAATGTTCTCAAATGGACTCATGATGATAGCTATACTCCTCAAATTTTATATATATATATATATATATATACACACACACACACACACACACACACACACACATATACATACACACATATATACACATACATATACATATATATGTATATATGTGTGTATACTTACATATATATGTGTATATATACACACATACATATATGCATATATAAACCTTGAATTGCACACTTGAAATGGTTGGTTTATTGGATTAAATATGCATAATATACCCCAATAAAGACTTCAAAAAGCACCCCAACCTTCATTACTCATAATTAAATCACAATTCCTTAGCATGACCCATCACATGATTTATGGTTGACCCTCTTTCCTAATAACTTGTCTTCCTCCCAAAAGCAACATTTCTTCCTCCCTACCTTCCAACACACCCAGTCTGTTCCTGAGGTGAGAAGCTTGCTCTGGAGCTGAGGTCAATCCTCTCCCACATCCTCAGGGGCCCACCTTCTTCTCAACATCAATTTGTAGTTAGCTGACTTTAAGCAAATGTATCCCAGCCCAAGCCCAAGTCATCCTCTGCAACTTCCCAGCCTTTGTCCTCTCTATGACCCTCTTTCTGAAGGTCACCAGTACTTAAAGCTGCTTCTCTGCTCACATGTTCACCGCCGACCACCATGGCCTGCCCTATGTCCCCACTGAGGGCCTTACCAGAGTTTAAAATACCACGTTCTGAACAGTGAGTCCTGTAACGAGGAAGTTCACAGGAACCAGGCTGACTGACTAACTTGTTGACTGTTCTTGGATGTTTTATTTCATTTTCTGAACCACAAATAAATCTTCTGTTAAAAAAACAGATTAAATTATATCTCTTACCCCGCAGGACTGTTTTCGAGGCTGGGACTGTGCTTTTGTGAAGCTCTTTGTACAGAAAACTGGCTGTGATTATTTTATGAGATTACCTCAGGATTCCTTTAGAACATTCTTCTGTTTACATGTTTCGGGGTCAAGAGAATTCTGCAAATGAAAGGCTGAGTGGCACACTGTGTACCAAGGTGAGAGAAGCCAAGTGTGCACAAGCAACTGTCCTTGTGTGGCAATATGATGAAGCCAGTGTTCTTCCATGGATGGGACAGGAAAGGTCCTGTCTTTTCCCTGAACTCCACAAGAGTTAGTGAAGAGAGCCTCGTGAAACATCCTAGGGAGCCTGGCTAGTCTTCTCTGGAGACAGCAAGGATCTGCAGAGCTCAGTTTGTCTGCTCTTGGTCTTTGGATACTGAGAGGGTGGACGGATGGAAGACTTACTGGATTAGCTGTGAGTATATAATTCCACAATTCCAAGTAGAAGGAACTGTGTTTCAAAGCGTGATGACTTTGTAGAAGCTCTTAATGGACACCAGAGGTTATCGGCTAGACCAACACACCTTTAGCTGCTGAATACGAACACGTGCCTTTCTGCTTTTCTCTCTTCCCCTTCCTCCCTCCCTCCCTCCCACCCTCCCTCCCTCCCTCCCTTCCCTCCCTTCCCTCCCTCCCTTCCTCTGTCCTTCCTTCCTTCCTTCCTTCCTTCCTTCCTTCCTTCCTTCCTTCCTTCCTTCCTTCCATCCTTCCTTCCTCCTTCCTATCTGTCTCCTCCTCTCCCCTCTCCTTTAAATGTAAGTCTTTAGAAACATCAAGTACTGTTAGGAATTCTTTCAAAAGCAACAGAAGTCTTTCTTTCAAACCAAAACAATTTCCCAAGTGGCTCAGTCATTTAAACTCTAATTGAAAATTCCTTTAAGCAATGCTTTTTTCCCCCCTTACTCTTAAAATTGACTTTCAAATTGATGATTGGTGCTTCTAGGAATGGAATATACTGCTCAACATATTTTTTTTTCCTTAAAATTTGGGAGGAGCCAAGAAGATGGTTCAGTGGGTAAAGCCCTTGCTGGGGACCTGAGTGAATCCCCAGAATGTCACAGGAAGCCGGGGTAGTAGCACTCACCTCCTGTCCTGATGCACTCACAACAAGATGGCAGGTGCAGGGGAGCCTCTCAGGCAGCCAATAGCATAGCTGGCCTGTCATACACAATGGCCAACATCCAAGTGACCCTGACTCAAACATAGAGATGGTGAAGACCAACACCCAAGGTTGTCCTTTGACCACCACACATTGACTGTGACACACACTCCCCACATTCACGCACACAAAAGGGCACATGTATGCACATGCATCATACACACACTAAATTTTTCTTTAAATTTATTTTTGAAGAGATTTCCTAGGGCTTGTTATCATCCGGTATTTCTAAGTCTGGGGCCAAATTGATTCTCATTCTCTTATAGATTCGCTCTGTCTCTGTCTGTCTGTCTCTGTCTCTGTCTCTGTCTCTGTCTCTCTCTCTCTTTCTGTCTCTCTCTTGTTCTTAATGCCTAATATTTTACTAACATACGTCTATTCCAAGCTATCTAGCAGTTTGTGGGTGCTTACAACCTGAAAACATGCACCTGGGTGTTGTTTTAAAGTTCGGCCTTGCCTTTTTAATGTTCTCCCACTGTAGAATTCTTCCCAAGTCATTCTTTCATCCTTAGTAATAAAGGGCATATTGTTTCCTCTTTTCCAGAATGAGCGCTGGGAGGGAGGGAGGGAGTTGAGGTAACAGGTGTGAGGTTCTTGCTTTGCATCTGAGGCCGATGCCTGCTGGCCTCCCCATGCATCTCTGTTTGAGATTATAGTGTTTCCTCAGACAGACGGTGGGAGAAACAGTGACTTGTTTTGGACGTGGGCCTTAAACATCATTCCTGTTTTCCACATCCGCATTCTCCACTTCAGTTTCCTATACTGTGTTTGGACTTTACTTTCTGTGACTATTTATGACTGACTTTAAATGGCATTAATCTATTCTAATATCCTATTATTTTGCAGTGAGAAAGTAAATGCAGTTATCAAAAGTATGATGAGGTCTAAATGGCCATCTCATGGGTTTTTGGAAAAGATGGCTCTCTTATTTAGTTTGAGACTGCAGGTGGGTAACATTTTTCTTAGTATTGATTGATTAAAATTGATTAGCTTTTGAGTAATTAATCCAATTTAAATTTTATATTAAAAGTATATACATATGCATGATATATGTGTGTGTGTTTTGATCAAATTCGCCTTCGCCATTACCCACCCTGGTGCCTCCTACCCTCCCACTGACTCCCGCATCCTTCAGATAGTCCTGCGTGTGTGTGTGTGTGTGTGTGTGTGTGTGTGTGTGTGTGTGTGTGTGTGTATGTGTGTGTGTGTGTGTGTGTGTGTGTGTGTGATCTTTACATCTTGATCCCATACATGAGAGAGACCTCACTGTATGTGCCTCCTCTCCCAGTGCCCTTTCTCCTTGTCTCCTTCCTTTCTCTCGAGAGGTAAGAACGTTTAAAATATGCTGTGAGGCTCCTTAGACTTAGCCTCATGTCAGGAACGCTTTTGTATGCTTTAAACGTTTCAACGGAACGAGAGGCTGTGAAAGGAAGTGGCTGCACTCCTTGAGTTCACAGTCCTGGGAACCAGTCAAAGAAATAATAATGCTCCAGCCAGAGTAATCAGAGCAAATATGGCTAATAGATTTCAACTTGAGTTGAAATAAGTGATGGATTGGGGTTGCGTAAGACAGCTGTGTTGGAAAGGATTTTGAGGCCACATCTGGGTTCACTGGACAAAATGTGATTAATGATGTCTGCCCTGGTTGTGAGAGGAGCTGGTGGGGGCAGCCATGCCACACATTTGTAATCCCTGAATAAGATCCTCTAATGAATAGAACCATTCACCCACGAGGTTTCCAGATTGTAGGCAGATGATTCCAGCATAGTCCAGCAGCATGGAGATAAGATGCTAATGCTGTTTGGGCTGATTTTATTCTGCTTCAAGCCAGAATAATTTTCAGACTTGTGTGAGCCAATAGGTTGGAAAATAAAGTATGCCATATCTGCACTCGGTTTAAACTTAAACTCATGACTATAATACATCCCAGTGCAGACACAAATAGGATGTTACATAGAAAATGGTACGTTAGCTGCCCGAATTATCATTCCAATATAAATCTAACTGTGTCCTAGAAGGTAGACATGGGTTCTTTTTCACTTGCTTTATTTTATGCCTTTGTTAAGTCAACAGATAAGGATATAAAGATGAGACTGATATTACTCATGTTACCTCTACCAAAGATAAATAAATAAAATGCCTCTGTAAGATCAGGCTGCAATCAAGCCTATGGGTGCATTCTCTTAATTAGTGATCGAAAGGGAGGGCCCACTTCATTGTGGGTGGAGCCATCCCTAGGCTGGTGGTCTTGCATTCTATAGAAAGCATGCTGAGCAAGCAACAGAGAGCAAGGCAGTGAGCAGCATCCCTCTATCAGCTTCTGCTTCCAGGTTCCTGTCCTGACTTTCTTCAATAACAAGCAGTGGTGTGGAAGTACAGATGAAATAAACCCTTTCCTCCCCAAATTGCTTTGGTCATGGTACTTCATCTCAGCAGTGATAACCCTAACCAAGACAATAATGCCAGTACTTTAGTGCAGAACTTTCTAGAATGTTTTCTGTGTACATATATAACCTTACTGACATACTGTTCTTCATTGGTTCTAGCTACACTTACTTCATTTGATGACATTTAGACATTAATAAATATAATTTCACAATAATATTACATAGATAAACAATATTTTATTGTGTATATTTGCCATTATTGATAAAATCAAGTCTCATAATTTTTATGCTTTGGGATTATAAGTAACATTTTAAAAAGATATATTTTTGTTTGTTATTATTTTAAAGCTTTACATGTGTATACGTCTGGATCTCTGTGTGGGTTTTCAAATGTGAATGCAGTGTCTATGAAGACCAGAGATAGCATCAGATCCCCTGGGGTTGGGTTATATGCAGTTGTAAATCACCTGTCAAGTGGGTGCTGGGAACTGAACTTAAGTTCTCTGTAAGAGCAAACTGCACTTTTAACAGCTGAGCCATCTATCCAGCATCCTAGAAACATGTCCATACATCTCTTTAGTTTTTAAAATTTGCGTGTGTTGTGTTGTATATGTGTGAATGTGTGTTTCTATGTGTGCACAGTGTACATGAACTCGTATGTGAGTGAATGGGGAAGGCAGAGCTTTATGTTGGGTGTCATTTTTAGTTATTTCCTCTACTTTAGCTGTTAGGACAGGCTCTTCACTGCGCCAGGACCTCATTATTTGTCTAGTCTGCCTGGGGAGCAAGCTCTGCAGATCCATTTGTCTCCTTTCCAGACCCTAAGCTCAGTGAGAGGGTTACAGATGCTTGTCACCACACCTGGCTTTTACCGAAGGCCAGGGATCCAAGTCTAGATCCTTATGCTTTTGTATAGGCCCTTTACTGACGGAGCCATCTTCACAGTCCCCAACACATATCTTTGTACCAGATTATTTGTGCGTTGACTATTTCCTTAGAATACTGTTCTTAAAATGTATTTGATGGATCAGATATATGATTTTAAAAACATCTTAAGGGCTTTTGCTTTCATGTTTGAAGAAAGTATTAATAATATGCCCAATAGCCCATGAGGAAAGTGATACAGACTGCTTTTCTGAGTGAAGAGGCTGACCTGCGACCCACCCACCCAAGCTCTTCCCCACTTCCTAATATCATAGAGTTTCATTATAGTGATCATTGTTAGAAACTGCAAGAGCCAATTCAGAAGCAGACATGTCATGTGACTCGCTTGACTCCCAGGACCAAACAGGATTCTAGCTTCCCCAAGACTGCTGAGCTCTCCAGAGGGACCAGCCATTCCGTTTTGTACCTTCTAGGTATTGGCAGATCGTGCAGCCCCCACAGTTGATTTAACTCATCTCTACCTTCACTGGCAGGCCTGTTGGGCATAGAGGCTGTAGAAGTTTGGAGGAAGATTGGGTTGTTAGTCCATGGCTGAGTGAAAGTTATCAAGAGCTTTGAATCAGTGGATTCTCTGTAGGTCAGAGTGGTGATATTTTCTCTAAACACTTTTCCTCAGTTCCTCCTTGGGCATATTTATCTTTATTCCAGCCAATCATTTTCTTTTCGCATTGGCTTTGCCTGAAAACAAAAATCCCCTTTGTCATTTCTGACACATGTGCAAGTGTGCAGTGTAGGGTGACAATAGCCAAATGAATGACTCATAAATTATAATTAACAGTAGCTAGCCACAGCAGAAACTTAAACCAAAAAATAATCTATACTAATACGTTTATGAGTGAAAAGTTGACTCGACATTTTAGGACTGTAGCACAATCTTTGGTGATTCCACTCTTAAAGCTGTCATCATCTGGGGCTGTGTTAAAAGCCAGCCAAGGGAATTTCAAAGCAGCTGGCCCTGCACGGCAGTGGGGGGAACACTGAAGACTGTTGGTTCAAATAGTCTGTAGGGTGAGTTTCCAGATATGTACTGCCTGGGAGGAATGGTCACAACAGTGAGAACTGAACTTAGTTTTATACCTAGAAAACTCTGTGTGGCAAACACCCACATACACAAACATACACATACACATATACAAACATACACACATACAAACATATGCACATACATACATGCCAATATATACACATAGACACATAAACATATACATGCATACATATAAACATACACACAAATACTACACAACTAAAACCACAGACTAAAAAAATGTAATTTTTAAAATTTTATAAAAACATCAACAGTTGGATCTTTTTTAAAAATACAATTAAAACATTAAAAAGTAGAGATAACAAAACAACATAAAAAACCAACTGGGGCCGGGCGGTGGTGGTGCACGCCTTTAATCCCAGCACTCGGGAGGCAGAGGCAGGTGGATTTCTGAGGCCAGCATGGTCTACGGAGTGAGTTCCAGGACAGCCAGAGCTACACAGAGAAACCCTGTCTCGGAAAACCAAAACCAAAACCAAAACCAAAACCAAAACCAAAACCAAAACCAAAACAAAAACAAAAACAAAAAAAACCAACTGGGAAATTAGGAAGACTTTGGATTGTGTCCCTAGAACTGCCCCCCCCCCCGTAATTCTGCGTGTGGTAGGTCTCATTTGGAGAGAAGATTGCTGTTCGGACGTACCACATCCCTCAGATCATTTGCAGGTCACCACACCTTGCTATTGCTGCTGCTGCTGCTGCTGCTGCTGGTTTATAATTTAACAAGCATGCACGCTGAGAATGCTGGTGCAGCCATTGGAACCAGGCTCCGATCTGGCTTCAGAGTCTGCTGTCTGCAGCGACTAGCTCTGAAAGTCATCAAAGTAGACTGCTAAGTGTCCCACACTAGACAAATATGAAGGAATTTATGGCAAGGGTGGCCCTCCAGCCACTGACACACATAGGTCTCTTTCCATCACTCCACATAGCCAGGGGAAGAACAGTAGTACCACATGTGAGCATCACTCGGCTCGGCATAAAAGAAGGTTTCAGTGTGTTAAGTCCCATGGTTTGGTCTTGCAACTCTTCTGTCAATACTGGAGATAAAGTGGGGCAGTCACCTGACATGAGAGGACCAATCATAGAACTCAGTGAGCACTTAAGGCATTTAGAATTGGTTACCAAAGCAAAACCAAGATGCTTTCACCAAGGACCATGGGAAGGGACTAAGGAGTCTGACTGGGAGGTTTTATCAGCCACAGTGACCAGGAAAGATTTTGTTTCACAGCCTGGATCAGAGGGGATAATTTGGTTGGTCTTCATTATTTAAAAAAAACATAGAATTGGTGGGAATGAAGTGAGGTTTCATCTGTGATTTAATCATATACCCTGAGGATAGTTACAGCCTAGGTAATTACCAGCTTCTTCAATTACTAGACCCTGCACTTAAAAATTGAAAATTCCCTATAAATAAATATGAGTCCCTTTTTAATACGCATGGTCTGTGTTATGTATAGTTCAGAGTTGTGGCACAGAGTTATAGACGTCATGTTATAGGCACTTCCTAGTTAATTATTCTTCAAAAGTGCAACTTTAAATGACTATTGTCCACTAGCTAGATATTCCACGGTAATTTGACCAATTTCTAAACTATTTCTGATTTTATTATAATGATATTTATAATGAACTTGCATATATATAATTTTAATAATAATTTTTGATTACTTTTAGGATAAAAATCATACTGGAGCCAACCTGGGAAATTTTATTCTGATCATTTATATTTTAATTCATTTTAAAAATTGATATTATACTGTACATATGGATTGCCACTGAGGTTTTTCACTTAGCAAATTATAGGCATTATTTCAGGGCATTAAATATTCATCGAAAAATATGATGAGGTTTTTAGTGACCATATGAAAACTTACCTTTGAATAAGCCATCATTTCTCTCCTCTCTGTCTCTGTCTCTGACTCTGCCTCTATGTCTCTGTCTCCCTCTCTCTGTCTTTGTCTCTCGCTCCCCTGTCATTCTCTTGTTGACTATTCTAGTTTCTATCCATTTTCCATTTTAGTAGTGCAAATATCCTCTGCCACCATGAATATCCTTATTCGTATATTTCATTTACTTAAGAACACAGAATAGAGCAATGAGTGTCCATCCATCACTTAGCCCCAGCAATCACCACCAGCACACGGCCAATCTTGTTTGCCTATCACCTCCAAGTCTCCACTCCCTAGAGGGTTATCGTGAGGCACAGAGCCCAGGATGTTTTTGTTTCACAAAGGGCCTGAGGAAAAGGACCACTTGAAGAGGTTAACATTATGACTTCTTTATATTGGAAACATCTGATATTCAGTAATTTATAAGGAAAGTATTAGAGGATTCACAGGAAGTAGAAAACACTGTTGGGTTCAAGTAAACACATTATGCTTAATTTCATTTTAGTGAATTTAGGGTATACCTGGTTGAGAGGGATAATATCAGCCCTGATGCTGTAGCTAATGAAAGGCATTTGAGAAGAAAGACCTGTTCTGCTCTCATAAAATAGTCACCTCTGAATCTCCAAAAATGATTAGGGAAAGTGCCGAAAATCACTAGAAGCTATATTTGCTTAATGCATAGCCCACCACTCCATGTGGCAGCGTGTTGTGCTTTTATTGGCAGAAGCAGGTGGAGAGAGAAGAGGTAGCTTAGGAGGGGAGAAATGTCCAATATGATTCTCTAGAAATGCAGTAACACATTGGTTTTCAGTGTGATATACCATATACCTACCCAGTTGGAGCCATGTGAGGGACATCAAACTTATCAACACATCCCTTAGAGGGCTGAGTATGCTCTAGAGGAGGTATTAGCACACTCAGCTCTCATGCAATCCAGCTCAAGTATAGGAAACTGAGCTAGTGAGACAGCAGCATCGTGGTTAAAAGCACTCGTCATCAAGACTGATGACCAGAATTCAATCCCCAGGACTCAGGATGGAAGGAGAGAAGCAAGTCCTGCAAGGTGCACTCCTACCTCCAAACATGTTTCATGGTGTGCTACACACACACACACACACAAACACAGAGAGAGAGAGAGAGAGAGAGAGAGAGAGAGAGAGAGAGAGAGAGATGCACACACACAAATGCACACATAAATAAATAAATAAAATACAAAAGAAAATGCCAGCTTCATTTACACAATCTAGCTTCTTCATAGAGCCTCAGATGTAGCTTTTGTTAGTCAACAACTATGTAGTGATTTTTCAGGGGGGGGGTCTGCTGAGGTATCAGCCAATGGATTTTTAATCCTTCCACTCATCATAACAGTACAACAAAAGTCATGTTTCCAACCCTAATACCAATCTTTTCTTAATTCTCTGTTTTTGAGGGTGTATGTCTCCTGTAAGTGTCTGTGTGTTTGTGTGTATGTGTGTGTCTATGTGTGTATGAATATATGTGTGTGTGTGTGTGTGTGTGTGTGTGTGTGTGTATGTGAATATGGTTTTTGGTGTGTGTGGGGGGGGTTGCTTTTTATTTGCATTCTAGGATCAAGCCTGGGTGTCACCACATTTGTCACGTGCTCTACACCTGCCAAGCCTTACTCCTGTAGTTGAGTCCCTGAGTGTGCTTCCAGTTCTTTCCCATTAACTTGAGCCCTTTTGGCCTCTTTGGAACAGTCAGATTTAGCCGTGTGTGTGTGTGTGTGTGTGTGTGTGTGTGTGTGTGTGTGTGTGTGTGTGTGTGTAGATTATATTTTCTTATTAGTTACCCAAGTTTTGCTTTTATTTTCCACACTATTTTTTCTGACCTTGTTGTATTGTGAGGCTGTTTCCTAAGAACTGGTGTCTCTTACCATCCTCTCCACCTTCTGTTCTCAGATAGGCAAAGCAAAAGCATACTGGGAGGGATGTATCTCACCCTTAAATGATTGTCTTCTTCTGAAAATAGACTGCTAGCCTGAGTAGTGTGACAGTGCTTTCTCCTGTCAGAGAATCATTAGCTCTAATTAGGGCAGGTAACTTTTCATAAGCCTTGCTTTGTTGATCCAGGCCATTTTGGATGTCATTTTGCATATGAAAATCTGAGTTCAGGATTGACTACTTCAAGATCACAGGAGAGTGAGGCTTCCTCAAACAGAAGAAGAAATGAGGTGATGACACATGGAGGGTGGCAGGGCCCCTAATTTGGGGACAGAGATTATCCCCAGGGCACTCAGACTGCAGTTGCAGAGGCACGGTCTACATGGCTCTCTGTTTTTACTAAGGACATTCAGGAGAGATGAAAAGGGAGTCAGAATGAACTCTAAAGAGGAGGGAGCTTGTGGAGAACACCATTAGCAAAGAAGCAGCTACAGGAGATTTTCCTTAATGAGAAATAGCCAAAGATGTGTCAAGGGGAGAATGACCCAGAAACTTGAGGTTTGATCTTGGGAAGATAAAGGGCATGTCCACTCACTTTAAACTCAGGATGAAGACAGGACTAAATTCAGCAGTGTTTAACAATAGAGCGAATGAGAAAGGAGGACATGGAATGCTCCACTTACGTCTCTTTCAGTCATACACAACCACGCATCTTCTTTAAAGTAGATGTTGGTGGTACTGATGAGCATTTGTGTTTGGATATTTTTTAACATAATATTTTTTATTGATTATTTGAGAATCTCACATCATGCACCCCAATAATACTCATCTCTCAGTCCTCCCACATCTGTCCCCCCACTCCTATGTGACTGCCCTCTGAATAAAAGAAGAAAGGGAAAAAGGGAGAGGAGTCCATTTTGTATTGTCCATATACTCACGGGCACACATGGTTAAACTCCCAGTGTCCTGTCCTCCAAGGGAAACCGAGTTCTTCTCCACATGCACCCCCACCAAAGCCACAAAAGGTGGGGAGCCACACCTCAGCATTCTCATCACATTTTTTAATAGGATTTCTCCTTGACAGCTCCTCTCTAGGCTGTCACTTTTAGGAGTGGTGGTTGTGTCTGTAGACATCAATAACACTGCCAGAGCAGCTTCTTTGTTCTTCACAATCAATGGGAGCACAGATCCTGGCATCCTTGGTTAATAACAATAGCATGGACCACAAACATCCAGCATCACCACACTCCAGCCACCTCTTCCTGGTCTCCTGTGGAAGTATGGCCCATGGGCA
>JAPYYD010003814.1:0-13739 GCA_028551405.1 Uromys caudimaculatus | reverse complement strand
TATACAAAGAACTCAAGAATTAGACTCTGAAAAACCAAATAACCCCATCAAAAAATGGGGAACAGAGCTAAACAGAGAATTCTCAACTGAGGAAATTCGCAGGGCTGAGAAGCACTTAAAGAAATGCTCAACATCCCTAGTCATCAGGGAAATGCAAATCAAAACAAGTCTGAGATTCCACCTCACACCAGTCAGAATGGCCAAGATCAAAACCTCAGGTGATAGCAGATGCTGGCGAGGATGTGGAGAAAGAAGAACACTCCTCCACTGTTGGTAGGACTGCAAGCTGGTACAACCACTCTGGAAATCAGTTTGGTGGACCCTCAGAAAAATGGACATAATACTACCTAAGGACCCAGCTATACCACTCCTGGGCATATACCCAGAAGATGCTCCAACATGTAATAAAGTCACATGCTCCACTATGTTCATAGCAGCCATGTTTATAATAGCCAGAAGATGGAAACAACCCAGATGTTTCTCAGCAGAGGAATGGATACAGAAAATGTGGTACATCTACACAATGGAGTACTACTCAGCTATTAAAAACAACGACTTAATGAAATTTGCAGGCAAATGGATGGAACTTGAAAAGATCATCCTGAGCGAGGTAACTCAGTCACAAAAGAACGAACGTGGTATGTACTCACTGATAAGCGGATATTAGTCCAAATTTCAGAATACCCAAGTTTCACTTTACAGTAACCACTGGATTGAGAGTGTGGTCCCAGATGGAGGAGTTGGAGAAAGGTCTGAAGGAGCTGAGGGAGTTTTCAGTCCCATGGAGGGAGCAAGAGTGTCAATGGGCCTGACCCCTCCCCCATCGTCCTGGAGTTTGCACCACCAACCAAAGAATACACATCTATGGACCCATGGTTCGGACCACATATGTGGCAGAGGATGGCCTCGTTGGCCAACAGGGAGAGAGGAGAGGCCCTTGGGCCTGATGGTGTCAGAGGCCCCAGTAAAGGGGAATATCAAGGTGGGAATATGGGAATGGGTGGGCGGGTGGGTGGGAAGTGGAATTCCCCCATAGAGGCTGGGAGGGGGAAGGAAGAGGGGGTTTCCAAAGAAGAGACATTGGAAATGTAAATAAAGTATCAAAAATAAAATTAAAAAACAAAGAAAAAGAAAAAGCAAGAAACTAATCTTCTCAAAACAAACCCAAAAGAAGAGAACCACACAAATATAATTCCATCTCTAACAACAAAAATAACAGGAAGCAATAATCATTAGTCCTTAATATCTCTCAATACCAATGTCCTTAATATCTTTCAATTCCCCAATAAAAAGACTAACAGATTGGATACAAAATAGGACCTAGAATTTTGCTGGATACAGGAAATAAACCTCAGTGACAAAAAAAAGACACTACCTCAAAATAAAAGGCTGGAATTTTTTTTTCCAGGGAAATGGTCCCACGAAAGAATCTGGAATAGCAATTCTAGTATCCAATAAAATAGACTTTCAACCAAAAGTTATTTAAAAAGATGAGGAAGAACACTACATACTCATCAAAGGAAAAATCCACCAAGAGGAACTCTCAATTCTGAAAATCTATACCCCAAATGCAAGGGCACCCACATTTGTAAAAGAAACATTACTGAAGCTCAAAGCACACATTGAACCTCACACAATAATTGTAGGAGACTTTAACACACCAGTCTCACCAATGCAGAGATCATGGGAACAGAAACTAAACAGAGACACAGTGAAACTAACAGAAGTTAGGAACCAAATTAACATAACAGATATCTACAAAACATTTCACCCTAAAATAAAATAATATATCTTCTTCTAAGCACCTCATGGTACCTTCTCCAAAATTGACCATATAATCAGACAAAAAACAAGTTTCAACCAATACAAGAAGATTGAAATAATCCCGTGCATCCTATCAGATTGCCAGACTTTAATACTGGTCTTCAACAACAACAAAAACAACAGAAAGCCCATGTACATGTGGAAGCTGAATAACTATCTACTCAATGATAACTTGGTCAAGGAGGAAATAAAGAAATTAAAGACTTTTTAGAATTTAACAAAAATTAAGGCACAACATACCCTAACTTATGGGACACAATGAAAGGAGTGCTAAGAGAAAAACTCATAGCATTGAGTGCTTCCATAAAAAAATTAGAGAGAGCATACACTAGCAGCTTAACGGCACACCTTAAAGCTCGAGAACAAAAAGAAGCTAATAAATGCAAGAGGAGTAGACAGCAGAAAATAAACTCAGGGCTGAAATCAACCAAATAGAAACAAAGAGAACTATACAAAGAACCAACAAAACCAGGAGCTGGTTCTTTGAGAAAATCAACAAGATAGATAAACCCTTAGCCAGACTAACCAGAGGGCACAGAGACAGTATCCAAATTAACAAAACCAGAAATGAAAATAGAGACATAACAACAGAAACTGAAGAAATTTTAAAAATTATCAGATCCTACTACAAAAGCCTATATTCAACAAAACTGGAAACTTTAAATGAAATGAATGATTTTCTAGACTGATACCAGGTACCAAAGTTAAATCAGGATCAGATAAACCATCTAAACTGTCCCATAACCCCTAATGAAATAGAAGCAATCATTAAAAGTCTCCCAACCAAAAGATCCCAGGACCAGATGGCTTTAGTGCATAATTCTATCAGACCTTCAAAGAAGATCTAATACAAATACTTCTCAAAGTATTTCATAAAATAAAAACAGAAGAAACACTACCCAATACATTCTGTGAAGCCACAGCTACATTGATACCTAAACCACACAAAGAAACAACAAAGAAAGACATCTATATTTTTTTGAGATGGAGTCTCTCACTGACCTGGAGCTCACCAAGTAACTGGGACTAGCTAGCCGGTGAGTCTCAGAGATCTACCTGTCTCAGTCTACTGGTTCTTTGATTACAAGCAAATGCCACTGTACTTGCTAGTTTCATGACAACTTGACACAAGCTAACGTCATCTGAAGGAGGGAAACTCAATTGAGAAAATGTCTCCATAAGATCAGGCAGTACTACTCAGCTATTAAAAGCAATGGCTTCATGAAATTTGCAGGCAAATGGATGGAACTTGAAAATATCATCCTGAGCGAGGTAACTCAGTCACAAAAGAATGAACATGGTATGTACTCACTGATAAGTGGATATTAGCCCAAAATTCCGAATACCCAAGGTTCACTTTACAATAACTGCTGGACTGAGAGTAAGGTCCCAGATGAAGGAGTGGGAGAAGGGACTGAAGGAGCTGAGGGAGTTTGCAGCCTCATGGAGGGAGCAACAGTGTGAACTGGCCTGGCCCCCCTGGTCCTCATGGAGGCTGGATCACCAAACAAAGAATACACATGGAGGGACCCATGGCTCAGACCACATATGTGGCAGAGGAGGGCCTTGTTGGCCATTAGGGGGAGGAGAGGCTCTTGGTCCTGAGGGTGTTAGAGACCCCATTTAAGGGGAATGTCAAAGTAGGAATACAGGAGTGTGTGCGTGGGTGAGTGGGATGTGGAATACCCTCATAGAGGCAGGGGAAGGGTAGGGGATAGAGGGTTTCCAAAGAGGAGACCTAGAAAGGGATAAATAATGGAATTGTAAATAAAGTACCAAAATAATTAAAACAAAATAAAATAAAATAAAAAGATCAGGCTGTAGGCAAGCCTAGTGATTGACAGGGGAGGGCCCAATACTTTGTGGACGGTGGCTCTGGGTTCTATAAGAAATAAGGCTGAGCAAGCCATGAGGAGCAAGCCAGTAAGCATCACTCCTCTATGTCCTCTCCTCCTACCTCCAGGTTCCTGTCTGTATGACTTCCTGTTCTGGCTTCCTTCAGTGATAGACTACAATGCAGAAGAGAAAGCCAATAAATCCTTTCCTCCTTAACTTGCTTTTCTGTCATGGTGATTCAACACAGCAATAAAAGCTCTGACTAAGCCAGTTACCATGGCCATTTTTTCTGGTGGATATTGATTATCCAACCCAAGTCTTCAAGTTTGCAAGACAAGCACTTTGACAAATAAGCTCTTTACCCAGGTCCCAGTCTGACAGTTTTGTGGAAGTGATGTTAAAAATCAAGCCCTGGATAGTCAGCAAGAGACTCTATGATGAGTAGACCCTTCAGCACAACATTGCTAAGTGAGTAAAAAGACCCATCTTAAGTGTAGGTAGTACCATCCTGGGGGGTTGGGGTCCTGAAACTGGGGGGGGGGGTAGCTAATACCCTTCTCTTCCTCTCTCTCTCCCCCCTTACCCCTGGCTTCCTGACTTGATACACTGTGAAGAGCTGCCTTGTGCTCCTGACACCATGACTTCTCCACCAAGATGAACTGTAGCTTTGACGTGTGAGCTGAAGCAAAGCTTTCTTTCTCAAGCTGTTCTAGTCAGCTATCTTGTCTCAGCAACAAGGGTGCTGGGATTCTGGTGTAGGTAGCTCCTGGGCTTTCTGTGGATTCTGAAGACATCTGTTATATACTCTATAGACAGCTGGTAAGTTGGCATCTGAGAATATGATTGATTGGAAGTCCCTTGTCTGAGGGAAGCTTCCTCACCTTCAGTTGTCCAATTATAAAGTGGATGTTATAACATTTATGCCTTTCCCATCCAATGGTACCCAGAGCACAGATCATTTCCTGGCCTGTGACCTGTAGTGGGCCTTGGGAGCTAGATCCATGAACCTGGCCATGCCATCATTTACTAGGAAGAACAGTGAACCTGCTCACCATTTAACCCTTATGAAATGAGTTCAGTCAGTAGTTCAGAAAGAACAAGTTACAGAGTAGCATCAAATTGCCTAATACGTTTTTCTTTATCAACAAGATAAGACATGGAAGCTGAAGAGATGGCTCAGCAGTTGAGAGCACATGCCATTCTTGCAGAAGACCTGATTTGGTTCGTAGAGCCCACAATGGTGGCTCACAAACATATGTAACTCCGGTTCCAGGGAACCCAAGGTCCTCTGCTGACATCTGCTAGTACTCTACACAGACATGATACATTTCTAGATATGCAGGTGAAATATTCATTCACCCACTTTTTCCTCTTCGTAGCCCTGGCTGGCCTTGAACTGAGAGACTGCTTCTGACTCCTGAGTGTTGGGATTAAAGGTATGTGCCTTGACTCTCTGGCTATATATTTGTTAATATAAAAGAAGAGTGAAAAATGGAAGAGACATGACCAACTATAACCCCTCCTTAGGCCCACCGGTGAGTTCCTGTTCTGGCTTTGTTCAGTGATAGGCTAAAATGCAGAAGAGAAAGTCAAATATCCCAAAGCTCACAGCCACTTTGGCAGTTGATAAAGACCCAGGACAGGAACCAGAATTGATACTTGGTTAGCTCCACAGATACATGACAAGTGACATAGGGGCTTCAGAGGGGGCTATAGCTTCAGTAGTATCTGAGGATCCAGACTGATGACCATATCTAACTCTGGGTGAAGCCCACAGGCAAGAAGACAAGGAAAGCTGAAGCCCCAGGCAACTGTCAACAAATACAGAACTGAAATCCCATTTGCATTCCATCTGACTGCCACAGAATAAAAGTGGATATCAATAACCACAGAAACTACAAGAAAGCACACACATCATGTAACATAAACATCACATTGATGAGTGGCAGTTAGGCAAAAGAAGAAATCAAGAAGGAAAAGTTTGAATTCCTACAAATGAATGACAATGAAAACATAACACTCCCAAACATACAGAATGAAAACACAGCATACCCAAATATATGGACCACAATGAAGGCATCCTACAAACACCCAAATATATGCAACACAATGAGGGCATCGTATTAGCAAGGCTTACAGCACTAAGTGCCTAAGTCAATACAATGGGAAATACCCTCTCACCAAGGCTGGTTTCATTCAAAGCTAAAATGTCATCTGCACACCTTTACAGAATGTCTTTGTGTCCCCCCCCCCAGAAAGATACTTCATTGTTTTTCAACACTCAATTCAGCAAAAAATAAGTCTATCTGAGTCAGTTGTCACCTGTTGTCACCTGGACAACCATTCATGCATCTTCTCCTTCCCTCCAAACCCCTACCAAGGGTCTTCCTGCACATCCCCCTTACTAGATTGTGACATAATTTGGATGCTTGTCACCCTTATGTGACAGAGTGGTCATAGACTAGTCAAGTGCAGTTGGGAGAGGTGGCTGGCCCTTGTGCGTCCTAATGGACAAATCACTGGGTACATTTCAGTAGGGTCCTGTTTTGTGGATGTAGGAAATGAAACTTAAGGCTGCAAGTAGTTTCCTGACATCTATTGGGTCACAACAAAGATTGTCTAGAAAGCTAATAGAAAGTGGGGGAGAGAAAAATCCTTCTGATCAGCTGCTAGTAAATGCTAGAGGGGTGTTTGGTTGGTTGGTTTGGTTTTTGGTTGGTTGGTTGGTTTTTTGGTTTTGGAGTTTTCTTGGGTCTTTGGCCAGAAGGGGGCAGTGGATCCCTGAAGCAGGCGTGTCATGTGCTTGTGAGCTGTCCAAGAACCTGGAACACCCACATGGATGCTGGGAACTAAACACCAGTCTTCCAGAAGAACAGCAAGCCTTTTTAGCCCAAGGCATCTCTCCAGCCCCATGATAAATATTTGTATGTTGTGTTTCTTTCTTTATTTCTGAAAAGAAAAAAGAAAATGTAGGAGTAATGATAAGGATCAGTTGGTAGAGTGACACCCAGCTTAGCAGTCACAAAACTCTGACTGAATCCCAGCACCCCATCATTGGTTGTACACTTGTGCAATCCCTGCACTCAAAGAGTAGAGGCAGGGGATCAGAAGTTCAAAGACAAAGCTCAAAGCTACACAGAGTGTTTGAGGCCAGCCTGGAATGTGGAAGGCATTGACTCAAAAAAAAAAATCCTTTACTACGTCTATTCACCAAAATTCAACACCTGTGCCTCATGACTATGGTGAAAGTGAGAGAGACAGGCCCTCCCACTCACTGGTGCCTATTGAGAGAGGGAGGAATTGTACTGAGTTGTGAACCCACTGGTGACTGGTGACGCATAGGCTCTAATGGACGGTTCCAAGCCACAGGGCACTAGATGAAGTCTTCAGGACACAAAACAATTCATGAATATGGGAAGGAGATTTGCAGGGAAGAATTTAGGCTGACAGGGTGGGGTAAGAGATAGGAAATTTAACCAAAGTGTATTCTACACACACATACAGAGAGAGAAAGAGAGAGAGAGGGAGAGACAGACAGACAGACACAGAGAGAGACAGAAAGACAAAGACAGAAAGAGAGTGAGTGAGAGAAAGAGGGACAGACAGAGAGAGAGAAATTTAATTTAAAAAAATAGCTATTGAGATGCAAAGACTCACAGTGAAACATCAGGGGAAGCTCAAAAAGTCCTGTGGAAGAGTGGGGGATGGCATTGAGTGAGTCAGAGGGGTCGAGGACACCACAAGAAAACCTACAGAGTCGATTAACCTGGGACCATGGGTCTCACAGAGACAGAATCACCAACCAAAAAGCATGTAGGGGCTGGACCCAGGCGCCCCTGCACATTCATAGCAGATGTACACGTTGGTCTTCATGAGGGTCCCCCAACAATTAGAACAAAGGCTGCCTCCGACTGTTGCCTGCCATGGGTCCCCTTCCCCTAACTGGACCCCCTGGTTGGACCTAAGCAGGATAGGAGGCACACAGTCCTGCAGAGACTTGGTGTCCCAAGGAAGGGCTTCGCCTTCTCTGAGGAGAAGGAGAGAGGGTAATGAGGTAGGGATTTGTGAGGTTGGAACTGGGAAGAGAGGAGGGAGGGGTTGCTGCTGCCAAAATTTTTATTTAAAAAAAAAAAGTAGAAAAGAACAATTAAGTCCCCAAGCCCAACCATTATCCAAGGGCTCAAGAGTATAGAAGGGAATACCAAAAAAGAAAATGGACTTTAGAAAAATCACAAAACAAATACTGTGCCCTTGAGGTCTAAAAAGTCATTGTTTTCTCAACTGGAACCCCAGGGTGCAGAGAGCTACATAACCACAGGAGCATGAATACACATACACCCCATACCCACCAAGCTGATATCAGACAATGATTGCTAATATTTACTGTCCTGAGCACTTTGCCCACATTAGTTGATATCATACACTCTACAAGTCTGTGAGGGATAGCTCTGTCACAAATGAACAAACCATGCCCCAAATGATAGCTGATTCGATCAAGGTTACATAATATATCTCTAACACAACCAGGATCCAAGAGATCACGTAGTTCTAAAGCTCAAGGTCTCCATCCTTTTTGTTTTAATTATTAATTAAAATGAAATTAGATCATCTCCCTTCATCTCCTTCCTTCAATTCCTCCCATCACCCAACTCCCTCTCAAATTCATGACCTTTCTGACTATTATTATTGTTCCATACATATAAAGATAAATATATGAATACAGCTTGTTATGTCCATTTAGTGTGGCTTGTATGTATATGTTTTCAGGGCTGAATACTTGGTGTGGACAATCAATTAAGGAATTCATCACTAGGGAAGATTGAGTGTTTCTCTCTCGGTAGATAGTAATTGCCTGTAGTTCTTCATTGAGGGGAGGGGACTTGTGAGATTTCCCTGTCTACTTTAGCATGCCTATTTGAGATGTTATTGTTCAGATCTTATAAAAAGTGTTAACAGCGAATGGATTTGGCTCCTCTGCCATTTCTGGGAGACACCATCTGACAGCAGATGTCCTAGTCCTCTGACTCTTAAAATCTTACTGCCCTTCTTCCTCGTTCTTCCCTGAGACTGAGGTATGGGGGTAGTGTTGTAGATGTCAAGGTCTTCACCTTTAACAGACATTCCATGCAGGATTAGTTGGGGAACCAGCACCTCATTCCAATTGGGATGCTCCTCAATGGGTAATAAACACCCTGCATTCATCCCTCTAAGCAGGGACAAAGTAAGGGGGACTAGCAAGCTGACAGTGAGGGCTGGGGAAGGTGAGGGAGGAATTCCATGCTGCCCTTCTTGCTCTAAAGGATGACCCTTGCGGTTGATTTTATAGCAAAGAAAACTGACAAGGATTTCTACACGATGGTTACATTCCAATTCTTCCAAGAGTCTGTCTTGGGGTTAGCTAGTCACTAACACACACAGCACTTCACAGCGTGTAAGTGCCTTTTCACTCTCCTTGTGGTCCTCATGACAAGTCCCTGAGATAAGTAGGCTATTCTTGTCCCTATGTTGGAGCTGATCCTGTGGCTCAGAAGCTAAGACCACTGTCTGCTCTTACAAAGGATGGTTTACCAGCACCTGTATGGTGGCTCACAATGCTCTTTAGCTCCAGCTCCTGGCTTTTGTCACTGTATTCTGGCCTCCACAGGAGCCAAACATGAGCAAGGTGGACAGATATACATGCCAGCAAGCTGCCCATACACATAAAATTTTTTTCTTGAATCACTAATCCCCATGTTACAGAAGAAGAGACCTAATACAGCTAAGGAATAAACTTGCTCAAAGTGATGGTTGCGGGATTGGTTTTACAATAAAAGCCAAAAGATTTTGCAAAGTCATATTAAACCAGAGACTTCCTAAGGAAGGTACCCTGCCCAACACATTTATAACTTCCTCCAAATCAAACATAAAAAAAGGAGAATAATGAAGGAAAATAGGTTGGCTTTTCTTGTGAGAATCACCATGAAAAAAATTCCTAAGCTAACTAGTAGCAAACAAAACCCAGTGACAATAGGTACAAGAAGACACTCCATGACAACCTCGATTCAACCCAAACTCAAGATGCCTAACACAGAAAACAATGTGGGCATCAGCTGGCACACTAACAATGAAAGAAAAAGTTGTAGACTCCTAAGACAGCTCAGGGGCTACAGTCACCTGTCTCCAAACCTGACAACCTGAGTTCAATTCCCAGCATCTATGTGATGGGATAGAAGAATGAATTCCCACAGGCTGTATTCTGGTCTCCATAGCCCACACACATATACACTCATGTTGGCCTGAGTGCTGGGAGCCTTCCTCAGGGATCTCTGGCCAGTCAAATGTGAGGATTCAGGCAAAGGGGAGAGCTTGAGCTGGGACGGAGTCTCCTCCACCTCAGTCTCCGCAGTTGCCGCCTCAGTTGCACCAAGATCCTGCACCCGCCGCCCTGCACTGAGTCGGACCCGGGCTGAGCCCACAAGAGGCCAACTAGCCGACGAGGAGTGCAGGAAGCTTCTGGTGGCATTTGGGAGAGCAGACTTCTTCCCAAGCAGCAGTGTTACAGCTCTTATGATAGAAGCTCTCTGATGACGGAGTAGTTCTCACACCTTTATTCCTTCTGAATGGGGATCTCTCCTATACAGGTTGGGACTGTCTAATATACTGTTTGGGAGGCGTCAGGAGGTTGACAACAGGTACTTCCCATTCGCTTGGTCTGAGGGCTTTGGGGCACCTTATTTGCATGTGGGAGGGCTTGGCGTTGTTCCTATGTGACAAATCGCAGGGGTTCTGGAGGCTGTAACTCTTTTATGCGAGTCTTCCAGGAGCATTGGCAGAAACGTTTTCTGGTCCCTTGTGGAATTTTCCACTGAGTTGCCCAGAATTTTCAACCTGTGCTCAATCGGATGCCAGACTGCCTGCCACAGACCACTGGCCCACACACTCATATTTAAGTACGTAAATATAAAATAAATATTTTTTCTTTTTTCTTTTTGAGATAGAGTTTCATTGTGAAGCCCTGGCTGTCTTGGAACTGCTCTCTAGACCAGGTTGGTCTCGACCTTGTAGAGAGATCTGCCTGTCTCTGCCTTCTGAGAGCTGGGATTAAAATCATGTGCCCAGGAATGTGGTAGTGGGCCAGAGAGTTCAGTATCAGGTGTAGGGAGAGAAAGAAGAGAGAGCCAGAGGGCCAGAAGTGTGAAAGGAAATCTGCAGTTGGGGGGTATAGAGGAGAGGCATCTCTAGGACCTGCCAGAGACCTGGGTTATGGGAGGCTTTCAGGAATCAATGTGGGTGACCTTAGCTGAGAAGCATAGCAATGGAGATATGAAACCTAAAGAGGTCACCTCCTGTAGTCAGGCAGGACCCCCAATGGAAGGATAAGGACACCAACCCCCCACAAAACTTTTGACCCAAAATTTGGTCTGTCTACAAGAAATGCAAGGACAAAGATGGAGCAGAGACTGAGGGAACAGCCAACCATTAACCAGCCCAAGTGGAGACCAGTCCCATGGGCAAGTAACAATCCCTGACACTATTAGTGATAATCTGTTAAGTTTGCAGACAGGAGCCTATCATGGATGTCCTCTGAGAGGTTCCACCCAGCAACTTACTCAGATGTATGCAGAAAATCATAGCCAAACACTGGACAGAGCTCAGAGTCTCTTAGGGGAAAACTGAGGAAACACCTGACTGCCCTGAAGGGGGATAGGAGCTCCACGGGAAGACCAACAGAGTCAACTAACTCGCACCCTTGGGGGCTCTCACTGAACCACCAAGCAAAGATCATAGACAGGCTAGACCTAGTCCCTCAACCCCCACACATATGTACCTAATGTGCTGTTCAGTCTTCATATGGGTCCCCCAACAACTGGTGCAAGGGTTGTCCCTAAAGTTGTGGCCTGTCTGTTATGTGCAGTTTTATAAGCACGCTCTGCCTTTGCCTGGGAGCTGGTGCCCCCCCCAGCTCCCTTTTGTTCAACCTGACTTTGCCCTAGGATCTGTCACAACTAGCCCACTCCTGGCTTCCTTTTCTACCCTCCTTTGCTCCTGAGGGGGTCATGTGGCCAGCCCACTCGAATAAAAGACATGAACACTGCTCCATTATCTTTAGAATTTGGCTTGAGGCACAATTGCTGGGTGCAGTTACATCCTGCCTGGAAATCCGTGCCCTTATCAATTTATTATCTCTGCATCTCCCTCTGCCCTAAACTCAGTGGCTAAGTCCCCACCAACATCCTTGGCCCCTGCCCATAGCAGAGGCTGCAGGCCCTGGCTACCCTGAGAACTTACATGACTGCTGCTTTCTACTCTTCCAAAGCAAGGCAGAAAACACCCCCATCTCTTTCCCTGTGTCTCCTTTTCCTCTTGAAACCCGGAACTCCCACCTGTACCTTCTTTCCAACAATTATCCCCTGGAATTCTTTATTGACAAGTCAAGAACCAATTGGGGAACAGGACCTTAGAGACAGGACTTGCCCTTACACCTGTATATGGAATCTGTTCCCCTAACTGGGCTGCATTATCTGGTCTCATTGGGAGAATAGCACCTAGCCCTGCAGAGACTTGATGTAAGAGGATGGGGGGGATAGTGGGGGGGGGTCCACTCTCTCAGAAAAGAAGAAGATGAGGAATGGGAGATAGACTATGGGGAGAACAGGTGGGGGGCAGTGACCAGGATGTAAAGTAAATACATAAATTAGTTAATGGAGGGAAAAAGGAAAAAAAAAAAAGTAAGAACCACCATCACCACCCAGAGGTTCATGGCTACTTTTAACCCTAGTTTTCAGTGGATCCCTTTTCTGGCCTCTGCAGGCAAGGCATACAAACAAGTCTTTAAAAATAGAAAGCGGTATCTGTGGGTGGAAAACTCTGTCTTGGCCACCAGAAGAGTGCCAGGAGAAATCTACCCTCCCAGGAGTGTGGAAAAGCTGTGAGTGAGGTTAAAGGGAGCAACACTGCTAACCGAGAGTTACCCGGAATTGGCGGGATACAGGGCCTGAGAATTCGGGGACAGGAAACCGCTGAACCTTCTGGTTTCCATCTGTGGGTGAAGACCCCTTCCTGGGCCACCAGAAGCCTATAGAAAACGAGTGCCAGGAGAAAGCTACCCTCCCAGGAGCGTGGAAAAGCCATGAGTGGGGTTAAGGGGAGCAACACTGCTCTCCAAGATCTGCCCGGAACTGGCAGGATACAGGGTCTGAGGAGAAATTGGGGACAGGAAACCTCTGAACCATCTGGTTTCTATCTGTGGGTGGAGACCTCTGCCTGGGCTACCAGGGGTCTGTGCCTGTGGACCTCACCCTGGGCCACAGGGATCCAGGAGAGAGCTGGTATCCCAGGAGTGCTGACACATTTCTGAGCACAGGCAAACTACCACTTCTGTTCAAACTCACTGGATCAAGAGGGACCTTTGCAGAGCCGTCAGGATATAGGAACCAAGGGACAGCTGGGGACAAAATCCTTCTGATTTCTGTCTGCACCCCAGAGCTGACCCTGTGCCACAGCTCTCCAAACCCAAATACCTCTCAGAGAGAGCTGGTCTTCAAGGAGTATTGACACAGAGGACTGCAGGAGAGGCAAGCCACAACCAGACAGAGTAAGATCAAATAACATCAGAGTTAACAAGATGGCAAAAGCAAGGGTAAGAACATAAGGAACAGAAACCAAGGTTACTTGGCATCATCAGAACCCAGCTCTCCCACCACAGTAAGCCCTGGATACCCCAACACACCAGAAAAGCAAGACTCAGATTTTAAATCATTTCTCATGATGGTGATAGAAGACTTTAAGAAAGAAATGAATAATGCCCTTAAATAAATACAAGAGAACAGAGAAAACAACTAGAAGCCTTTAAAGAGAAAACAAAAATCCATTAAAGAATTACAGGAAAACACAATCAAATAGGCAGAATTTCAAGAAAACACAATAAAACAGACAAAGGAAATGCACAAAACTATCCAGGAGCTAAAAATAGAAATAGAAACAATAAAGAAATCACAAAGGGAGACAACCCTGGAGTTAGAAAACCTAGGAAAGAAATCAGGAGTTATTCATGTAAGCATCACCAACAGAATACAAGAGATAGAAGAGAGAATCTCAGG
>JAPYYD010003813.1:0-13741 GCA_028551405.1 Uromys caudimaculatus | reverse complement strand
CCTGACTTCAACTGCTCGGGGCCGAACCCCTCTGCCTCTGCGTAGGTTACGGGTTCGACCCCAATGCATTGGTCCTTCTCACCACCCCCGAATTAAACCTCATGTGATTGCAGCAAGGACGGTCTTTCGTGAGTTCTTGGGGGGTCGCGCCATCCCGAGACTTGAGCGAGGGTCTCCCCAGCTCGGGGGTCTTTCACCACAGTCTGGTGACAGGCGCCTTTACTCAGTGAGTCACTCTGCTGCCCTCCTCAAGATGTCCCCTGCTAATATATCACTTTGATTTTATACAAAAAAGATATAAAACAACCTCTCAGTCATGTGTTTAACCAATTGTCATCAGCAGGAAAAATACAATTATTAATGGGACCCACACTCTCCCAGGAGGTTCAGCATGTAAGGGACACCAAGGGGTGGATACCAAGTGAGGGATTCCACGGAGCATACCAGGAGCTCGTGAGGGATTCCATGGGGTAGATTCCCACTTTTATTCACATGCTTTTTTCTTTCAAAAAACTCAAGTGATTTTTTTTGTGAATATTGATACCAATGTTAATAGAAATTGATCATGAAATCGGGCTTCTAAGAAACATAACAGAACGAATATTAAGAGATCTAATTATTATGTTCAGATTAGTAAATTCATAAAGTCATACAGTTCCAACTTCAAAAAGTGTGATCTTTGATTTCTGAGTCATGATCCATTAAAAATGTATTTATTTTGTGGGTGTGTGTATTTTGCCTGTGTGACTAAGCTCCATGTGTGTGCAGTGCTCATAGAGGCCAGAAGAGGGAGCCAGCTCACTTGGAACTTGAGCTGCCGAGCTCCTTCATGATGGCTGACAATGGTCCACAGTTCCTGCTTTCTTCTGCCCTTCAAGAGCACTAGGCATGCATGAGGGTGCTTGGAACTAATCCCGGGGTCCTCTGGACGAACAGCCATTGCACTTAACCACCGAGCCATCTCTCCAGATCCCATGATCTATTTTCTAAAGGAAATTTTATCCTACTTTCCAGGATTTAATAAGTATTTGAGTCAGCAGATTATGGAATTTTTAAGAATGAGACAGAATTCTTTGCACTACATCTATCTTAAAAAGACATGTGATAGCAGTGTGCTGAGAGCTTTGTTTTAGGGGAATTGGAAGTGACAAAATATTACTAGTCATTAGATTAAGCTTCTGAGAATTTGGGCAGCATGGCCACTGTGCCATCCTGTCGGCTTTTAAATTAATAAAATTTAATTGTGCAATTTGCATTTTATATTGCTTATAAAGGTATAATTGTGCAAATACAAGAGCACCTTCCTGTTATCAAGTTGTCACATTTTGTGCAGACAGTGGATGCTCAGACAACACCAAGCACTTCTAAGTCGCTTAACAACAGCAACAAAATTAAGCACACACCCCGCCTGCGTTGTTTAAAAGAAAACCAGATGTCGCTGTGCACATCTGTAATGCTGGCCCTTGGGATCTGCAGGCAGGAAAAGCAGGAGATCAAGTCATCCTCAGCTGCAGTTTGAGGCCTGTCTGTACTGCATGGAACTTTGTATCTAAAGCCAAAGGGAAAAAAGCCAAGGGAAGAACAAAATATGTTATAGCGTGTGTGTGTGTGTGTGTGTGTGTGTGTGTGTGTGTGTGTGTGTGTGTGTGTGTGTGAAGAAAATCCTCTTAAGACTTGATTAAATGCTCTGTAGAATTGTAGTACACAGACTTGAGTCAAGTGTGACAACTCAAACCTGTAATCCTGGCACTTGGAAGGCTGAGGAGGATGACATCAAGCTCCAGGTCCCCCTAGGCTCCAGAGTAAGATTCTGTCTCAACAAAACAAAAATTAAAACAAACAAAAGCAAACACACAACAAACAAAGGAAACACTTGTGCATGGTAAGTCACACGGGTGCTTGTCCACCTGGGAAGTCACACGGGTGCTTGTCCATGTGGGAAGTCACACTGGTCTTGTCCACGTGGGAAGTCACAGGGATGCTTGTCCACGTGGGAAGTCACACGGATGCTTGTCCATGTGGGAAGTCACACGGGTGCTTGTCCATGTGGGAAGTCACACGGGTCTTGTCCACGTGGGAAGTCACAGGGATGCTTGTCCACGTGGGAAGTCACACGGATGCTTGTCCACGTGGGAAGTCACACGGGTGCTTGTCCACGTGGGAAGTCACACAGGTGCTTGTCCATGTGGGAAGTCACACGGGTGCTTGTCCACGTGGGAAGTCACACGGGTGCTTGTCCACGTGGGAAGTCACACGGGTGCTTGTCCACGTGGGAAGTCACAGGGATGCTTGTCCACGTGGGAAGTCACACGTGTGCTTGTCCACGTGGGAAGTCACACGGGTGCTTGTCCACGTGGGAAGTCACACGGGTGCTTGTCCACGTGGCTTTGCACCTTCTCACAATGTATCACCTTAAATCCATATTTTCATTCCTTTTAAAAATGTATTGTTGGGGGGATTGCATGCCATGGTATGCATGTGGACATCAAAGAACAGCCTCCACAAGGTGATTTTCTCTTTTCCCCATGTGACCTGGGCAACAAACTTAGGTCCTCAGGCTCCATGGAAGGTACTTTCCCTGCTGAACCGTCTCAGTAGCCCTGCATATTTTTACGTAAGTTTTAAAACTATAGCACCAGGGATGTAGCTCATGCACACACACACAAACCTGAGTCTGATCCTTAACACTGCAAATACACATACATACATACATACATACATACATACATACATACATACATACAGGCACATACACATCATACACACACAATACATGCACACAACCATCAAACCCAGAGTATTCCAGGCTATTTGTCTACCATCTTGTTTCTTCCCACATTTATCTCGTAAATACTTTGAAGCTCACAGGGCAAGTGGTAAGGGCATTTCCATCTTTCTCTATATATGTCAGATGTTAGGTTTGAGCATGGAAACCATCTTCCCTGGGGTTCAGAGTTTCCATAATTAAGTTGGGGAGATACACAGAGTGGAACCTGGTGGCACATGCAACCAGATTGAACCAGCCACCAGATCTCGTCTGGATTTGATTCTATTACATTCTTCACCCAACACAGTGAACGTGGGTCAGAGGCTCAGCTTACATTACAGAGGCCGGCATATTTGGGGCGCTATACCAGGGGATCCTTTTTCTCTTCCCTGGTTTGTCCTTGGGCAGGTGACCCACACACAGCCGTGCCTTTGTTCTGCTGTCCCAGCAAGGGTAGCAGGGCTTCCTCATATTTCCCCTCCTCCCAGCTCCTAAGTCAAGGCTCACACAGTGGGGAGCGGCCTTTGCTTTCAGGACCTCAACTGGAGGGGTGAAGGAGAGAAGAGAACTGAGCTGTTTTCTTGGGCTTCATGGAAATCAATCCTGGGTAAAGTTAACAATCCAGGAAAGCACCCTGCTCTGCTCTCCCTTTCCCAGGCGCACCCCTCAGGCCCTGCCATGACACCTAGTGCCCCGACGTACTGCGGGAGAGTTAGTTGGCTTCTTTTGATTGTTGTTTTTGAAGATTTATCTTTATAATTTTTAATCATGTGTACTTGCACATATCTGTGCGGGGGTGTGGGCATGTGTGTGCAGGTGAGAGGAGGTCAGAGGCAGTGGATCCCCCTGGATCTGGAGTTACAGTCAGTTGTGAGCTGCCTGGCAACGTATACTGTATTAGTCAGGGTTCTCTAGAGTCACAGAACTTATAGATAGTCTCAATATAGAAAGGGAATTTGTTGATGACTTCAGTCCAACTCCCCAACAATGGTCAGCAGCAGCTGTGAATAAAAGTCCAAGGATCTAGCAGTTGCTCAGTCCCACAAGGCACACAGGTGAAGAAGATTGAATCCTCCTTCTTCCAATGTCCTTATGTAGGTCTCCAGCAGCAGGTGTGGCCCAGATTAAAGATGCGTACCACCACACCTGAAACTTGTGTCTTCCAGACGCAAGATCTGGATCACAGGTGAGCCTTCTAATTTTGGATTGTAGTTCACTCCAGATATAGTCAAGCTGACAATTGGGAATAGCCACAACACATACTGAGAACCAAACTCAGGTCCTCTGCTCTAACTACTGAGCCATCTTTCCAGTCCTTTGTTTTGCTTTGTTTTTTTATGCTGTAGGGGTGGTGGTTGTTTTGGGTTTTGTTTGGGTTTCTCTTTGTTTGTTTTGATAGGATAGCCATCTGTTGGCTGGCTCCTATGTTGCTGCTGTTTGCTTTTAAGACAAGGTATCCTGTATCTCAGGCTGTTAGCTTTGTGCTGTGGCTGACATTTGTTAAGATGAGGTCTGGTGTATCACAGGCTAGTCTCAAACTTGCTATCTAGCTGAAGATGGCCTTGAGCTGCTGGTCCTCTTGCCTCTACCTCCCAAGTGCTAAAACTACAGGTGTGTGCCACCAAACCCAGGGTGTTGCACACGCTAGGTAAGCACCCTGGATGTGAGCATTCTGTCTAAGCTCAGCCCCACAGTTACCTGGCAACAGTCAGGTAGGCCTGACCCACTACAAAAGAGGCTGCTTACCCCCTTCTCTCTCTTTCTCTCTTGCTTTCTCTTGCTCTTGCTCTTCCCTTCCCCCCTCTCTTCACATGCTCATGGCTGACCTGTTGTCCTCTACTTCTCTATTCTCTCTCGCTCTCTCTCTCGCTCTCTCTCTCTCTCTCTCTCTCACACACACACACACACACTTTCTCTGCCTCTACTACCCTCTTAACTCCCCTCCCCACGCCCTTAATAAACTCTATTCTATACTATACTGTGGTGTGGCTGGTCCCTTGGGGAAGGGATGCCCCGGCATGGGCCCTCAGAGGCACGCCCTTCCCCCACACCTCACCACACATCCATAGAACATGTTCCCCTCTCTTTATCTTTTTATAAACTCATCACTGGGTAAGCACCCTACCAACTAGAGCCCTGGCTACGTCCTTGACAGAGCCTTTGTACAGCAATCTGTTCTTTTCATGTGGACTTCGAGCTCAGTCATTCCAGTCATCAACCCAACATAATTGTTGCTCTTCTGCAATCAGCCAGATACTTTGCAAAGGATGCAAAGATCCATTTGTCAATCAATCAGTCAACCAACCACAAAAATATCAAAAAATTTCAACAACTTGGATCAGGGAGAAACTCGTGAGGCTCCGCCCTCTTCAAGGATCTATGGGTAGTTAAAGGTTGTTGGGGAAGGGGAGAGATTTTCTTCAGTGGCACAGCCACTGGTAAAGTGTCCACAATCTCCTACCTTTTCTTTAAGAATCCTTATTGAAACTCATTGGTATAAACATACAAGAACGTAAGAGCGTAAGGAAGAGAGAGGGAGGAGGAGGCCAGCAGGGGCCATAGGCCATGAGGGGGATGGGGTGAAGATGGCATGTATTGTGTGCGTTATAACAATGTATTGAGTGCAGTGGTGGTGGGCACGCCTAGCACTTGAGAGGCAGAGGCAGGAGGATCTCTGTGAGTTGGAGGACAGCCTGCTCTACAGAATGAGTTCCAGGATAGCCAGGGCTACAAAGAGATGCCCTATCTTGAAAAAAACAAAACAAAACTAGAAAGTCATAATGAAACACATAATTACATATGATTAGTATAGGCTAACAAAATATTTTTTTAATTTAAGCTACTATTAAGTATTCTAGGTGGTGCTAGTTGTACAGCAAAGAGCAAAGCAGCCTTTTTGAAGCTCATAATCCCTGAGAAGAGGGAGATGGAGACAAATAAATTATGTACTAGGTCACACCAGTGCCTCGAATAAAGGGACGGAGAGTGACATGCCCATGGCAACTCAAGGTTGGGAGCAGCTGAGGATGACCAGAAGTCAGGGTTGGGACCCAAGTAAGGCAAGGAGAGAGCGTGCTGTTTGATACTTGGGTGTGATGACTGATTGTGTGCATCAATTTGGCCAAGGATGCTCAGGTAACTGATAAAACACTGTTTCTCAGTACTCCTGTACATTATCCAGAAGATAATGCCATTGTAATCAGTTGACTGAGAAAAGACTTGCTTCACATGTGGTCAGGCATCATCCAATCCCCAAGGAACAAAAAGTTCAAAGAAGGGTGAAGGATCGGTCTACCAGGCTGGGACATCTATTTTCTGCTTTTGTGCACAGAGCTCCCTGTGAGCTCCAGCATCAGCTCCTGGTTTTCAAGCCTTCAGACTTGAACCAGAGTATATGTCAGGTTCTGGGTCTCTAGCTTGCAGTTGGCAATTGTCGGACTTCTTGGCCAACATGGCGGCAGGGGGGAGCGTGGGCAAATCTTATAATCAATTTCCTCCTTTGTAGCCATGTGATGTTGGTTCTGAACCATGACTAATACCTGTGGGTGGAGCATCCTAGTTGGAGAGAATAAAGGCCCTGGAGGCAGGACTGTGCATGGTGAACAGGGAGACCTGTGGAGAAGCGTGGTGTGGAGAGACGGAGGCATGAAGGATGGGCAGACACACCAGGCCTTCTAGATAAGACAAAGACTTTGGCTTTAGCTCTAATGGAAACTAGGACTCTTGAGGGTTTGGGGCTGGAGTAATGGGATCAATGATGATGAAAACAAAGAGGTAACCCTGGGTGTGTGAAGCAGAATCTTCAGTTAACTGTCCACTGGGTGGCCATGGGGCAAGGTGGGCTGTGGAGATGGGGAGACACATCAGAAGTCTGCATCTATTTTGAAGTTTGAAGTGGCAGGCATGAAGTGTTAAAGAAAGAAAGAAAGAAAGAAAGAAAGAAAGAAAGAAAGAAAGAAAGAAAGAAAGAAAGAAAGAAAGAAAGAAAGAAAGAAAGAAAGAAATGGAATGACTTGTAATTCCAGGTTTGAAGCTGAGAGCTGAGAAATAAGGGAGACCCAACTTCAGCTCTCAGACGTCAGGCAAAGGCAGAGCAATGCCAGAGTCTAACCTGTGTGGGGTGTAAGGGGCGAAGGTAGCCTGGTCAGGATGACAGAGGGTTCCAGGTTAAGAACTAAGGAGGACGCAGAGTGCTACAAATCGGAGGCCAATTATGGAGCCAACAACTGAAGAGGACCTGTGTACCTGTGAGAGGCCTCTGGCTTCACTGGGGCCCTTCCCAGCCCCCTTCTTCCTTGGCAGTTTACCACAGTTAGGAAAGTTAATGATACATCTCCATATCTTCTGCAGCCAGGGAAGCCACGTGACACAGTTCTTCCCAGAGGCAAGCATGCAGGGCACCCCGGATGAAGGGCTGTCTGGTGATGAGCTTGTGCCCTTAAGGTGGTGAACCAACGTGCTAAAGAGCAAGAAGAGGTAGGGCTGGAAAGAGTCTTTAAGGGGAGTCAGCCACGCCTCTAGTTGAGTGCCTACTTCAGGCTTCCTGTTACTTAAGAGCAAGCAGTCCAGTGAAGTAACCCAAGTGTCCCTAGTGGTGGAGCCAAGGCTTTCTGGATGATGCGGAGTGGCTGTAACCTGTAGGCAGTTGGGAGCTGCTGAAGTTTAGTCAGAAAGTAAATCGGTTTTTGTACTAAAGAGATGCCCGGTGGCAGCAGCAGGGCAGGTTGAAGATGGAGAATAGGAACCCATGAGAATGTTGCTTCTTCCATGCAGCAGAGCTCAGGGCAGCCAGGGCCTTGCTGCTCGGTCCCCTCTGCCTCCCGTTCACCTCCCCTCCCACCCCCCTTTGATGCTTGTCCTTCCATCTGGCCCTCATAACACCCAGCTACAGCCAGTTCCACAGAGAACCTCAGTTGCCTTTCCTATTCCTGCATCAAGACTCACGACTCTTTCTGGATTCTGGCCTCCTCCACCCATTCTGGCAATTGTGGGACTGTGTAGGCCAGTAGACTTTTCTTGTGGTTCGAGGTCTGATTCTTACTCAAGCCTTGCTATTATTATAATGAATGACTTCAGATGTATTTCTTTAACTTTGGCCACCCTGATGCAGATGTGGAGGGATTCTGGATGTCCTGGGTCTGGAGGCATCCCTTAGAACCTTCCTGGCCCCGATGACTTCCTCAGCTTGTTGTCATGTTTTCATGCAAACTCATTCTCAGTTTATCCTTCTGGGTTCTGGGACCTTTGGAATTACTGCCAATGTCAAGTCCACTGGAGAGGCTCCACATGCTAGTTAAGGAGAAGGGTTAATTATTCAAAACTGCAGCTGGCAGAGCACAGGCTATGAGGAGGCAGCCATTGGAAATGCTAGCACCAGGCTATTCTGGCTCAAAAAAACACCCTCCACAGAATCACCTCAACTCCTAATTTCTCCCCTCTATACTTTGGCTTTCTCCTCACCTGAAGTTCAAGGGACAAGGCTCTTATTGACTATCAAGGCCATAGGATTCTGCCAAATGTTTGTTGTCCCGGCCCGCGGGACATTCAACGAGGGTCTGAGGAGGGAACTGTGGAACTAAGGAAGAGACAGGAGACAAGAGATACTTTGGGAGCAAGACGGCAATCCGATCAAACTCCAAAGAACTTTATTTCTGAGTCCGTATATAAAGCACTTAAGGTGGGAAGTGACAGAGGTAGGAGGATTCCCAGGGTTGCCAAATGTCACACATTGCTGCAAAGCAGGATAGCAGGATATCACAAGATTTCTTTGACACTGCAGGCTACTTCAAACAGGATGTCTTAAAACCACAGGAAGTGGTGAGAGTGGGGAAGGATCAAAGGAATGATTGCTGTAAAGCCCAGGGCACTCAGGCCTACTAATCAAGCCAAAGTCTGTTGGTCTCTGACAGTTTGTCAATATTTTTAAGGAGTAGAGGTTATGCGAGATCCTTGAAGCTGGTAGAATACTTCCCTCTGAGTGCCTGCATGTCTGTTTCCTAGCACACATGCTCCTGGACTCCTGGATCTCTCTTAAGGAGTATGACAAGATGGCCAGGGGTGGACCAGGGAAGAACTAGCAAAGAGAGAGCCTCTAAATGCAAAATTAGAATTTTCTGTGGAGTTTGGGGCACCCAATCGCCCAAGGTTGAGAGATAGTTTTGTCCCTAGTCTCTTCTATGCCTTCCCATGCTACCGCTGTGTGAGCGACAAAAGGCATAGAAGGTACTCTTTGTGGCCTTTCCCACTGAGGCAGCACAACTTACCACAACAGGATCAGCTGGAAACAAGTGGCTTATTGGCTCAGAATCTCTGTAGATCAGGGCTGAGAAGATAGCTCAGCTGGTACAGTGTAGCAAACATGAGGATCTGAGTTTAGATCCCCGTCATCCACATAAAAGGCCGAGTCCATGTGAGGAGGCATTGAAGTTCGAGCCTTGATCAGAAACTTTGTCTTGGCTTTATTCTTCTCTTGCACCCCATCTCTTTTTCATTTCCAGCTCCCCTTTCAGGTAGACCCAGTTCATCCATGGCTTCTGGAAAGCCACAGGGGACGCCGAACAAGGGGCCTGAAAACAGGGGAGGGGGACCAACTGAGAAACTCTGCCTTGGGTGGAGCTCCACAGAAAATGGAAGAAAAGTAAGAATATCCTGCATGGTGGTAAGCAACAAACAGCATTAATGCTAGCGCTAGGTATAAATTTTTTTTTTCGGAGGTTGTGGTTGCCGGAGGTGCACTAGGATACAGGCTAGGCTGAACAGGTGTTGACCCAATGCTGAATTCACCTAGGGGTGACAGTGCAATTGTGACTGGGGATTCTAAACGGGCCTTAGTCTGCAGCCAAGAGTTGCATCAGGTGAGAGAAACAGGGTTCAAAAAAGAGATGTTAGAAAAATTATCCACGGTTCCCAGAAGTAGGAATGGTAAATATACAAATGGCATGAGAAAGAGAGAGAGAGAGGAAGAGAGAGAATAGGTTTCAGAAAAGCAGTGGTCCCCTGTCTGGGACATGTTAGCTGTAGAGAAGGAAAATGGATATAAGCTATTTCAGAGCTCTCCTAGAGACAGAAGGAAACCGGGAGACGTCCTGCTTCCTCTCTGGCTCCTACTGTCTGTCTTGGTGCACCAATCTGTCCATGTGTCAAAACTGACTGTTTTATGTTAAGTCTGTGTTTTTATTTCGTTGTATGAATAATTGTTGTTCTGTGTTTCATGTTCAAAAGAAAAAATGGTTAAGACTTTATCTGCTGGCTATCCACCCCTTGATTTAGTTTAGCTTGTTTAAAAAGGCAGTCTCAGTTGGCCTTTGGAGCCCTGCATCTGTAGTTAGGAGTCTAGCACAGCTGAAGAAGCCCTGCCTGGAGCTGATTGTCTGCAAAAGCTGCTTTTAAAGGGGTCAGTAGCTTCTCGAGTTCTATGGCAAGTAAGCTGATGGTTGGTTTTTTCCTAGAAAAATCTCTGCAATTGTGTTTATTGGGTTCAGCAAGTGACAAGGTGCTCTTCCCTTGAAATTATAGCTAGAAAAAGCAAGAAAATTTTGTTTGGTCTAAATATATAAGATGTGTGTAGCCACTTAATTATTGCTTCTGACTGGTTTTAAAGGTATAAATATGCTCTGCATGTCTTGGTTATAGAGTATTGGCTTATAAGTTATTGGGTATGATTAAAAATTTGTAACTTTGGTAACAGAAAGTTAGCTTAAAACTGGTAACTCAGGGTTGGAGAACAACACATGGCTTGAGCCAATCCAGGAAAACAGGTCTCTTAAGATACTTCTAAATTGGGATATGTAATTCTTATCCTAGAAATCAGACTAGGATTTAGGGCAGTGTCTCTTTGAGGTATTGAAAACTGTACTGTCATGCATTTATATATAAGAACTGGCAGCCAAACTTTGTAACATGAAAGTAATGCTCTTGGTACTGATTTTAAAGAGAATGAATTGTTTAAAACTGAGTTTTGTTTTCCAAAGTTATGGTTATGCTCTGGTGTTGCAAAAGAAACTTAAATTTTTTTTTATAGTCAAACTGCCAGTGTTCCATTGGCTGCAGTTTGCAGTTCAATCTCAGGCCTCAGGAAATAGGCCCAGTTAAGAAACATTTGCATTTGAGTTAATGCACAAAGCTCAGAGCAGGAGGCTTGTATGGCTAGTTTTGTCTTGACTAGCCCCTAGAAAGGTATTTGTTGCCTTGCTTGTCCTTGGGGAGGAGGGGTCAGCCTCAGACCCTAAGGCTCTTACAGTAGGCAGCTTACCCAGGTGCTATAGATAGTGATTATGCGGGAGAAATTAAAATTATGGCTGCTTCCCCCATGGTATTATAACTGTACCTGCTAACAAAAGAATTGCTCAACTTGTTTTAGTTCCCTTAAGAGTAAGAGAGGACAAGATGGCTTTGGTGCCTCTGATGTGTACTGAGTTCAATCTATTACTAATAAGAGACCTAACCTTAAATTAATAATTGAAGAAGAAAGTTTTGAAGGATTAATAGACATTGGAGCTGATGTACTCACTCACCTCCAAGGGACTGGTTATTCCATTAATCCAAAATAAAGTTTCAAACTTAAGATTTATGAAAGGCTAAGGAGGCTATGGAACTTATGGAGGCATTAGACCTTGGCTTGCCTACTCTAGCTGCCATTCCAGGAAATGCATATAGAATTATGGATTTGGAAGATTGTTTTTATCCTGGTGATTGTGGGAGATTTGCATTTAGTGAGTTTAAAGAGCCCAGGAAGCAGTATCATTGGAAAGTTTTGCCTCAAGGAATGGCTAATAGCCTTAAATCATGTAAAAAAAAAATTGTTGCTGCTTCAATACAAGAAGTTAGGACTTTGAATGTTTCGGTGTATATTATTCATTATGGAGGGTATTTTATTAGCTGATCCCCCTGAAGGAATTTTACTACAAGCCTTTGCTCTTATACAACGAGCTTTAAAATTTTGGAGTAGTTGTTGCTCCAGAAAAGATTCAAAGGCAATATCTTTTCCAATATTTGGGATCTCAGTTATGTCCTAAACAAATTGTGGCAAAAAAAATTCAAGCAAGAAAAGATAATTTGCTTACTTCAAATTATTTCCAAAGGTTGTTAGGAGATATTAATTAGCTAAGACATCACCTTAAGCTCACCACGCGAAAAATTAAAACTCTGTTTGATATTCTCAAGGTATGCAAATTCTAATTCCCCTGGACAATTAACTGATGAGGGACAAATAGCTTTGCAGAAAGTAGAGGAAGCTATCAGTCAACAACAGATACATTATACAGACTATAGATCAACTGTTGGCTGTTTGCGTTATTGCTACTCATGTGCCCACAGCAGTTCTTTGGCAAAAGGGACCATTAATGTGGATTCATCTTTCTTCATCTCCAAGTGAAGTTTTACCACCCTATTATGAAGCTGTTGCTGTGTTAATACAGAATTGTAGAGTAGAATCATGAAAGTATTTTGGGAAGGAACCTGATGAAATGTTTATTTCTTATTCCAAACAGCAATTAAATTGGTTATTGCAGATACTGATATTTGGCCTATTGCATGGCAAACATTTTAGGCAAAATTGATCATCATTATCCAAAGGCGAGTTGTTACAGTTTTCCTCTATGCATGCTTTTGTATCTCCTGTAAATACGCATGCAGCCCACAGAGAACGTGCTTACTGTGTTTACAGACGGCTCATCTAATGGGAAGGCAGCATTGGATCACACGCTCATTCTCTTTCAGTTTTTTCCCCACTTCATCACAGATAATTGAATTATGTGTTGTAGCCACTGTTTTTGAAATGTTGAAAAATCAGGCTTTTAATTTGTATACTGATAGCCAATATATAGCTCAGGGTTTACAATTGCTTGAAATTGTTCCTTTTTCAGATACTGCTAATTCTCAAATTTTGCAATTATTTATGCAAATACAGCTTCACTTAAAAGCATGTACTGTTCCTTGCCTTATAGGACATTTAAGAGCTCACACTGGATTGCCTGGACAGACTCCTTAGGGCAGTGCCACAGCAGATTTGTATACCAGGCAGATTACAGGCCTTACACAGAAACAATCAGCCAAACAATCTCACCCTTTACATCATCCAAATAGTAATAGTTTAAGACAAGTTGGTATTTTTAGAAAATATGCATGTCAAATGGTAAAGACTAGTCCTCATTGTCCTCAGTTTCTACCTGTACCACATAATGGTGTTAAGCCTTGAGGACTTATACCTAATCAATTATTGCAAGTGGATGGTACTCATGTTTCTAATTTTGTAACATTAAAATATGTACATGTGACTATTAATACCTTTTCAGGCTTTCTAGTTGCAACTGATTTAACAGGAGAAGCAACTAAAAACATAATTAGTCATTGCCTGCATTGTTTTCCTATGCTTGGTGTTCCAAACCAGATTAAAACAGATAATGGAACTAGCTATTACAGTCAAGCATTTGAGATGTTTTGTAAGCAATTTAATATTACCCATATTACTGGGATTCCTTATTATCCAAAAGGACAAGGTATTGTGGAACAGGCCCAATATCTTCATTAAAAAAAAAAAAGGGGGGGGGAATTATATCTCCATACACATTATTTAAATCATGCTTTTTATTTTAAAAATTTTAAAATTTGGATACCAAGGAACTCTCTGCTGAGTGTCTATGGCAGCCTACAACTAGGCATACTTATGCCTAGGTGAAATGGAAGGATCCACCTATGTAGAGAGCGGTTAGAGTATTCGCCATTACAAGATGGCGCTGACTTCCGCTGTTGCTCTAAGGAAACTTATGGATAGCGCAGGGTGACTCACCCGAAGCGCTTGCGCATTAAGGGTGTACATGACTAATCACCGCCCACTCCCGGGGTGCGCCAATCAGTGGAGGACACGCTGCCTCAGGGCTATATAAGCAGCGCCATTCTGGGGCTCGGGGTCTTCCTCTTTTCATCATCATCAGCTTCAATAAACGCTTTGCTGCAGAAGGATCCGTGTGTCCGTGT
>JAPYYD010003812.1:0-13741 GCA_028551405.1 Uromys caudimaculatus | reverse complement strand
GTGAGTCTACTGATTTCAATAAGGTAAATAACTACTCAAACAGCCTTTAAGCCCAGTTGTGGCACCTCTGACTGTAAGGGCAAATGGTGTAGTATTTTAATGAAGTATATTAGCATCCACACTAAACTTCTGTTGTGTTAGTAAGAAAGGAAGAAAGTGTATATTCAATCGATATCCAAGAATGTCTCGTTCTGTCTTCTGATTCTTTGAAACGTTAGGTTCTACATCATCTTTTTGGACCTAGCTAAGCCTGTGAGACTCAAATGACACAGGAAATAACTTATGTAGTGTAAGTACACACTAGTCACAGTTTTTCTCATAATTATAGCACATAAACAAGTGCATGGCTATAATGGAACAACCCGCAGAATGCTTTTGTGATTACAACAGCAGAATCTGTCCTTACAACAAAGTTTCCCTTTTCATAGAAATAAACAGTATATGGAAATAACAAGTAAGTTAATGTCAGAAATCAGTTAATTGAGTATTTTACTTTTTATATTGTTTATGTTAGACTCTCACATTTCAAAATAGCACCAACTCAATTTCATGGTCTTCTGCCCAAGTGACTTAGAGTTATATACTAACTGCTGAAGGTTTGATTATTTTAATGATTGGAAGTCTACCGAAACTTGAGTACAGCTTTGTAATCTTCTAAACAATATATTTGTTCTGGGGTGAAGAGTCTAATCCAAGTGTTAAATTTTAAGTTCGCCCTTCAGAACTAATGGGCAGACCACAGACAAGATGTCCTCAGCAAGAAAACTAATAGGCTATCAAAGTTGTGTATATAATGTATGACTAGTAAATTGGGTGTGGAATAAAAGTTATAACAGAACTTAAACATGACTATTAGATAAAGCAAGGCGGGCTAATCTAGCTGCTTATTCAAGTCCTTCCTAAAACAGGCTTAGCTCATTGACAACATTTTTATTCATTTGTATGTTCTACGTCGTAGGTTGCCTGGCACTGAAATTAGACCATTAAAAGCACCAGGTAACTTTTGAAATTGGAGTAATGCTGTATACTATTTGTTTATGAGCATGATTTGTCAGTGCTGAATGATATTAAGAGCAAAATTAAAAATAAACATCCTCTTATTGACATGAATACATTAGGCATGATTAGAACTTTTTTTTCTACATAAGGCCTAAAATTATACCCTGAAATTTATGTGGTTTTAAAAGTTAATTTTTACTTATAATGTATTTGACAACTGATAATAATGATGTTCATTAGTTACCTTGATTGAAATTGTTCAGTATACCCAAGCCTTTACTGAAACTTACAAGTTTTTTGACTTAATTTTCATACAGATTTTGGTAAGTATTAATGAAACTGTATCCCACGCATACACATCAGGAGTTGTGTAAGTATATGCGTATCCTGTTTTATTTTTTAAAAGAATCAGAAGAAAGTGGGAACTGATGACTGATCTTGATCTTTCACTCCTGTAATGAACAGCAAATAATTCAAATAGACTTCCTGCTGAGAATAATTAGGGGATTTGCAAGGATATAATGAATCAGCCTTCCTATGAGAAACTGAAGAAACTACTTGATACTCATAAAGAAGAGCTGAGGCCAAGGGAACACAGTTTGGGATTTGGAACATTTCTACCTCGACAGGGAGTTTGATGGTTTGTTATGATGACTGAGAAGCTGGACTGTATGGTTAACAAATTATTGTCCTCTGTGCTCTGATGAGAGAGGTTTGATACTAAATATTTTGGTTTCTGCCTGCCATCATAAAGCTACTTACAGTGGTAGCTAAGATGACCTGAAAGCACATAGCTGAATACAAAAGTGAATGAACAATTCCTAGTAATCTCATTTTCTAAAACTAAAGGGATCCTATAGAGTATAGAATTAGTCGGATAGGCTTCTATCAGGGTCAAACAAAATCCTCTCAGGAGGAGAGTCCATCAATGTAAAGACTCAACAGTGTCCATAAGTATTTCTCCTAATAATCAATCTAAAGTGACTTATATTGTTAGAGATAAATCTACTTGATAAAATTATATGAAAGAATATAATATAGAGATATAGGTAAAAGTTACTCAAATACTGTGAATAGCAGAAGAAATATTCCATGATTATTTCAAGAGTAAAAAAAAAATAGAGAAAGAAGAAATAAGTAAAGTCAAAATAAACAAATGTGAGCTAAATAAAAAAATAAAATTATGACTTCAGTAGACATTATAAAAATAAAAGAAATACAGTTAAAGTAAAACTAAAGGTGATATGCATAATTTTTAAAAGAGTTAAATCTGAAAACATAAACAAAGTCAGCATAAAAGAAAAGATGAGGAGAAAAAAATCATCAGAGTGTCTGCAGAGACCCCTAAAATAAGCAGAGAATATGCGCCAGCAATGTTCTTATGCAGGCTTCTAAAACACACAGAGGAAAGAATATAGTGCACATGGACTCTGGCAGAATTTGCAAGCTTATGTTTTTATTAATACATTTTAATCCTTATCCCAGTTTTGCTTATTTGCCACGTAGTTTAACAAAACTATTTCTCCAAACTTTGCATTTATGCTTTCACTTCTTCATAGAAAATAATGAGTTAATGACATTAATCCCAACAATTACCAACTATTATAAGTTAGTAAGACGATTACATAACTAGGTTTGATATATTGATTTTCACATAAAATTAACTTAAACTTTTAAATTTTTACAATTTGTGGTTTTAGCAAAAAGGAAGTTATTCACTTCCAAATTGATACTTTTCTATTATGCCAGTATAATTACATCATTAAGGACAAAATCAGAACATTTCTATTATAATTTTACCTTAAAATTACTTTGAATCTAAGTTTATTTAATATTTTCATAATCTAATAAATTCACTTAATCACTTACACAGTCAACTTGGGAATATACTTAATATAATGACAGAGGGGTTGTCTGAAAGTTCAACTCTGAAAACCATCTTCTTTCCTAAATAGCATCCAGCAAATAACACCCTACTCAAGATCAAATGGAACTAGCACAATGGTGTGCTTATAGCAAGTTAACACTTACAAGACCACCCATTCTTTTTTTGTTGTTAGAAATTACATCGTTTTAGTGTAACTTGACTATTATTTGTATCATACTGTGGTGTTTATTCATTCATTTTTCTGTTGATAATAGCACAGTAACATAGAGAACCTAAATTTGTGGACCATTGTTGGCAGAGATAAGAAGGTTATGGGATCTCACACGATGGGGGTCTTGCTAGCAGACTCCTGTGCTGGTTCAGGGAATCATATCGCATGAGCCAGTGCTTTTCTCTTCTAGTCTCGTTATCCTCAATTTCATACAAAACCACCAGTACGTGGACATTCCACCTTAGTGACTTGTCTTCTCTCAATACCCTCCCAAAGCTGCACATCCATGCAGCATAGATGAGATTTACAAACTTTAATGGATGATCATCATAGTAGGGCTGTCAAAATTTAACATATAAACAGTTGGAGATACACTTGAAACATAGTCAAATAATAGAATGGTAGATCTTACTCAAAACTAAAACTGTGAATA
This sequence comes from Uromys caudimaculatus, assembly GCA_028551405.1. NCBI lineage: Eukaryota > Metazoa > Chordata > Mammalia > Rodentia > Muridae > Uromys > Uromys caudimaculatus. The sequence continues at coordinate 10,210 of JAPYYD010003812.1, read as the reverse complement.
AAGTAAAGAAGAAAGGGATACGTTTTGAAATGCCTTTCCTTTTTGGTAATCAAACTACTAGAGTAGTTTAGAGTAGAAGAAACTGTGAGATCCTTTGCAAGTTAATGAGCAGAAAGAAAGCTACAATCTAGAGGCTACACCTGTATAAAATATACAGTTAAAGCCATGCTTGGATGCTATCTATTAACAAAGTGGACAGGTTCCCTTCTCTCAGTCACTGCTGACAAAACTTACAGTTAGAAGAAGAGAAAATAAACACATGACTCACAAGTTCATGGAAATGGAGGGATGGCACTAAGTAACTATTTACTAATTCTGAGTATTTCATCTTTGCTCAAACTTCTTTCATGTTTTCCATAAAATGAAAAATTCCCAATAATGTCAGGATGAGAGTTAATAGAGAATACATCTGAATGTCAAATTATAAGAAACTGTACACACTTTAGTGCAAAGTAAATTTTATAAATTCATTTACTGTTTTGAAATTCTGTCACTTAATTATAGGTCGTTTTATTCTTTCTTTTATCTTGTGTCTGCCTTGATGATCAAGTGACATCAAGGATGTTATATAACGTCCAGCGTTTATACTTTAAAATTTCACTGTTCCATCTTCTTCAAACTTAGAAACTTGTAAGACCACAGATGCAAGCATGTGAGTGTGTGTGTACACTATTAATAGATATTATTTTAAAATAATAATGTACAAATGTACTTTATACAATCAAATTTTCATAATGGGGCAATTCTATGATATAAATATAATATGCTGAATAATTGCATAAACAAGAATATTAAATGTTAGGAAGAATAAATAATTATACTGATATAAGTTATGCATGTTCACCTGATTGGTAATGAACTTGAATTACTTTGTATCTAAACTAATTTTTAAATTGCACATGGCTGTTATACTGTAGGTTGCTTCTAAAGGGCAATAGTGAGAATACTTACACTGATGACAAATTTAAAAGCATGTGTATTTATTTTTTACTTTTTCACTCAAGAAAACTTCTTTATCAAAAGATCAACTAGCTAGTATATGTTATCTTAGACTTCATTTTTGCATATTTTATTAAATAGACCATGCCTTTCATCTTTGTTATATGATTTTTGCTGTGACACTTGTGTTTAAAAGTTATTATTGCACATTAATATAGAATTAATAAGGTCAATAAAACTTAAATTATTTCTATAGAACTTTATTGTAAATCATTCTTACTTTTCTTGGTGAAATTAATAATCTTTGAATGTCAAACTAGGAAATGTGTCCTTTATTTTATAGCCAATGGGGAATTCTCATGCAGAACAGGACCATTATCAAAACTCTGATTTGCTTTTTACTGTTTGGCATTTGGGTTGCCTTTCCTTCCAGAAGAGGCAGTATAGAAGGAATCAGATGGCTGTCATGTTGTCTTCTGTAAAGTAACGATGTCTTTATGTAGTAGTAGTGATGCTGCTTCCGAGATTTATCTCTCTACTAGAGGACATCTGTGCACCTCAGTAGGATGCCATACGGGAGGTTGGCTTTGGTAGCTCGTTGCAAAATTTGCTAATAGAAAATAATTTGAATGACTTGAAACTATTGTACCCAAGTGTCTTCCCCCTTTTCCCATTCTCTTCTAAAAGAGCAGAAGACCAAACCTAATTAGCTTTTGGGAGTAATGGAGTGAATTCATCTTTAAATTTTTAGAGGTTTATGAATTGATGCCCAAATGAAGGCATTTATTGTCCCAGAAATATCCAGGCTCCATGATCATTTTTACTCCATCTGTCCAAATATTCACAACATGAAGAATGTCTTTCATCACATTCAAACTGTCCTGTTCTCTCTTTAATATTTTGCTAAAATGATTCCTACAAGATAAGGATTTTCCCACAATTTGTCATTTTAATTTGTCTTGGAAATACCATGATTATAAGTCTTAACATTCAGGATTTTAGCCTTCATGTTTTAATACTTTGAGATTGCCTTAAATTGCTTTTAAGGAGAAAATAATATCATTTCCAATGTTATTGGTAGACAGAGGAATGAGTTTGTGCCTAATGCTTTTTTTATAATAAAATTGAATTGTTAGAAAATTTTACAAAAATGTTCTATATAACAATACAAATCAATACAGTACTTCTAATGAACAGTTTACCAACAAGTACCAAAGTATAAAGTGTGCATAAAATTTTATGTAATAAACTTATTTCTAGGAATTTATGCTGACAAAAATATGTATGTACTATGGGATATGTATCACAGTATTATATACAATGGTGAATTATAAGAAACATGTCAAAATTAAATACAGAATTAATGAATTATGAAATTACTTGTACATATTTCTATAATAATTAAAATGCTATTTTTTAGGCTAAAATTTTAGAAGCCAATATTTCATTATCTTATACCTTCACATTATAAATATGATTAAAATAAATTAAACCACTTTATAAAAACATTACGCAATTGGAAATTATTTCTAACAGATCAAATCTTACAGTTTTATAGGCCATTCATTTTTCTCCTTTGAAATGAAAAAGGAAAGTTGACTTCAGTCAAAATAGCACACATAACCTAATCTCATAAATCACACATTTAATGTTACTCGTTTTCAGTAGACTTTGAAAACCTTACTACTGTCACAGTCAACTAGAAATAAGTTGACAACTCCTGATTAAATTCAGAGAAAATAAATACTAGCCTTCTAAAATATACAGGACTCACTTCCCTAATGTGAACATAAAATTCAAATACCTCTAATTTTCTCACTTGAAGATGTGTTAGCTTCATTCTGAGCAAAGAGCAATATTCCTTTGTGTTTCCCAAGGCCATTACACTGAAACTCATCAGATACCTATAACACTTGCTGAAGTTGTACTTTAAATATTTCTAGTTCTGTAGTGACTATTTCTGTAAAGAATGAAGTATAGGATTTTTTTTCAGGACATTTAAGTTGTTTAATAGTTAAACCACAGATGTAGAAATTAAGAGAATTCAAAGTATTAGTAACAAATAAAATTGTACCAGTGGACTTTGGTAAAATTCTATAAAATTATAATCATTTCAATTATAATGACTGTTTAAGAATCCTTTAGAAAACAATCCCTTGAGTACTATCTATCCTTCTGAATGTGTCACTTTCCTGAACTGTGCCATATTTGTGTATTTTAAACATATATTATTATATACTGCCTGTGATTTTTAGAGCATAGATGTTCAGAATTGAGAGTTTATCTTGGTAGATTTTTCTTTTGACCAGTATGAAGTGTTCTTCCTTATCTGTTTTGATAACTTTTGGTTGAAAGTTGATTTTATTCAATATTAGAATGGCTACTTCAGCTTGTTTCTTGGGACCATTTGTTTGGAAAATTGTTTTCCAACCTTTTACTCTGAGGTAGTGCCTGTCTTTGTCACTGAGGTACATTTCCTGTATGCAGCAAAATGCTGAGTCCTGTTTATATATCCAGACTGTTAGTCTATGGCTTTTTATTGGGAAACAGAGTCCATTGATGTTAAGAGATATTAAGGAAACGTGATTGTTACTTCCTGCTATTTTTGTTGTTAGAGGCGGAATTCTGTTTGTGTGTGGCTATCTTCTTTTGGGTTTGTTGAAAGATTACTTTCTTGCTTTTTCTAGTGTGTAGTTTCTCTCCTTGTGCTGTTGTTTTCCATTTATTATCCTTTGTAGGGCTGGATTTGTGGAAAGATATTGTGTAAATTTGATTTTGCCATGGAATATCTTGTTTTCAGCCTCTATGGTAATTGAGAGTTTTGCTGGGTATAGTAGCCTAGGCTGGCATTTGTGTTCTCTTTGGGTATGTATGACATCTGTCCAGGATCTTCTAGCTTTCATAGACTCTGGTGAGAAGTCTGGTGTAGTTCTAATAGATCTGCCTCTATATGTTACTTGACCTTTTTCCCTGACTGCTTTAAATATTCTTTCTTTAGCGCATTTGGTGTTTTGATTATTATGTGACAGGAGGAATTTCTTTTCTTGTCCAGTCTTTTTGAGGTTCTGTAGGCTTCTTGTATATTCATGGGCATCTCTTTCTTTAGGTTGGTGAAGTTTTCTTCCATAATTTGTTGAAGATATTTACTGACCCTTTAAATTAAGAATCTTCACTCTCTTCTATACCTATTATCCTTAGGTTTGGTCTTCTCATTGTGTCCTAAATTTCCTGGATGTTTTGGATTAGGAGCTTTTTGCATTTTGCATTTTCTTTGACTGTTGTGTCAATGTTTTCTATGGTATCTTCTGCACCTGAGATTCTCTCTTTTATCTTTTGTATTCTGTTTGTGATACTTATATCTATGACTCCTGATCTCTGTCCTAGGTTTTCTAACTCCAGGTTGGTCTCCTTTTGTGATTTCTTTATTGTTTCTATTTCCATTTTGAGAACCTGGATGGTTTTGTTCATTTCTTTTGCCTGGTTGATTGTGTTTTCCTGTAATTCCTTAAAGAATTTTTGTGTTTCCTCTTTAAGGGCATCTACTTGTTTACCTGTGTTCTCCTGAATTTCTTTAAGGGAGTTATTTATGTCCTTCTTAAAGTCCTCTATCATCATCATGAGAAGTAATTTTAGATCCACATCTTGCTTTTCTGGTGTGATGGTGTATCTAGGACTTGCTATGGTGGGAGAATTGGGTTCTGATGATGCCATGTAACCTTGATTTTTGTTGGTTATGTTCTTATGCTTGCCTCCTGCCATCTGGTTATCTCTAGTGCTACCTGCCCTCTCTAAATATGACTAGAGCCTGTCTTTCCTGTGATCCTGGTTGTTTCAGAACTCCTCAAAGACCAGCTCTCTCTGTGTTACTGTGATTCTGGGATCCCGTGATCCTGAGATCCTGGGTGTGTCAGAGCTCCTTGGAGGAGTCAAGATTCCTCTGGGACCCTGAGATCCTGGTGTGACCAAGCTCCTGGTGTCCTGTGAGCCTGTGAGCCTGTGATCCTGGGCGTTTTAGAGCACCTAGGAGTGGAGCTTCCTCTTGGCACTGTGGGACTGGCTGTGGAGTTCACACCCAAGGTCTGCTCAGGGCACCAACCCAAGCCTGAAGGAACCCATGCCACTCGTCTGGTGAGGTTCCTTGTTCCCTGGATCCCACTGGTCCCAGTTACACCTGGTGTTGGGATAGATGTTGTGTCCTCCTCACCTCTGATCCTATAGTTTGTGTTTAATCTTACAGTGTGTAATACCAGGTGTTTGTATGGATTTTGTGAGGTTTGTACTTCAATTAATAAAACCACTTAATAGATCTTCCTCAGCTGATAAATTGTATGAATTGTATAAATTGAATTTTAAGCAATTTTTTTTGGGGAGAAATGCCACTTAGCTACTTTTTCCGGAGAAATATCACGTAACTAATTGTTTAAAATTGCATTGCTAACTGTTCATATGCAGCCTCTAGTTCATTGAGCTGCCATTACATTCCAAACTTCACGCTTGTGTTACACGGGTTTGCTTTTGTTTCCAATTTTTGTTCCCTTTTCCTAGAGAAAAGGGTTCTGATCTTTATAGATCTGTCAATTCAGATTGTCAACTGGTCCACCCCCACAGATGTGGTGGCTCAGTAAAAAATTTGGTAATTTTCCTTTCAGTTAGAAATGACTTTGGACTTTGAAAGCCTGTTCCCGAAGACTAAGATCTCTTGTCATTATTTACTTGTAAAACCTTTATGATTGCACTGACAGCATGCTCCTCCAGCACTATTATGAAGCCAACCTGGTTGCCTATCGCCTCTAAACGCAGACTTCTGTTCCATTCCTTCTTCTCCTTCCTCGGGGAAAGGATGCCTTCGTTGTGTACGGCAGCTCCTTTTCTTATCATGTTCATGCCATATGGCTTCCATTTGAAACCTCCTTTCTTTTCCATTCCTCTTCTTAAAAAGTCTCTGACTTCAGAAAACCAGGAACTAGTTTTGTTCTGTATCCTGCCATGGATGTGCTGTGCTCTTTCAATGGATTTGAGAGGGGCAGATTCTAGGCCCTGTGGAAAACTTTTTTTCCTGACTTTCCCTTTAAAATAGATAATATATTTTTCTTCTTTTCCTTAGTGGGGTTCGCTTTAACTGCTTTTCAGACTTTCATTTCCCTTCTCGTAGGTTTGTATAGGGAACGTTCCCCATGGACTTGTGCATTAAATGCTGGTTATGCAGCACAGAGTACAGTTTAGAGAGTTGCTTGAAATTTTAGCGTGAGGCCAGATTGAGGGAAGTACTTCACAGGGTGACTGCGTTTGAATAGCGTTTTGTCAAGTCCAGTTCCTTCTTATTTTTTTTGTTTTCTTCTGGTCCACTGTAAGATGAACAACCTTGCTTCTCCATGTTCTTCTGCCATGATGTGTCACAACATAGGCCAGGAACAATGGAACCAAAAGAGCTATGGGAGGGACACTTCCAGATCTGGGAACTAAGATGAACCATTCTTCCTCTTAAGTTGTGTTCTTGGCTATTTGCTACCTTAATGGGTAGTCTGGCTAAAATGAAATAATCTTATTTTATTCACTTTTTAAAAATGTATATTCTTAGTGGTTTCACTGTTATGTGCTCTCTGTATTGTTTTACTTGATTTGTTTTTTTTTTCCTTTCTGCCTAAGTTGTAGTTATCCATCCCAGCCAGGGACGATGTCATTTTCAAACCATGGTGAAGGTGGAGTCGTGATAGACCATGGAAGTAGGGGACCAAGCAGCTGAAGACAGGAAGGACTGAAAATTCTAGAAGCTTTTCATAAATAAATGCTGTCTTGTTCATTCTTACATAAGGTCAATTTAGAATTCTAAATTACCTATCAATAATACATAGTTTTATAGGCTATTTTTAGCAGATTCACTAGCAACTTCTTACTACCATAGATGAGTTTCAAAGGAAAGCTGTCTTTGTTAAAGAGTGTCTCTAAGCTATATCATTTCATCACCATATTTAGTCTGATAGTGAAGACAATTTATCATTTTATAAAAATTCATAAAACACTATAATTAAAAGCACACACACACACACGCCCACACATGCACACACACAATGATAGGATATGATTGATCTGACAATCCAGAAACCCACATGGCATCCTTATGTAAGTAACTTACATATAACATACAAACTCTAACTCCTCTTGCTTGTACTATTCTTCATATTTCACAGCTGAGCGCCATCTCTTTGCAATCCCTATATACCAATTTTCCTCCTATGCAAAGTTAAATCGTCTCACTATTGTAATGCATTAACTATTTTATTAAGTGTAATGAATGCATCTAAAATTGAAAGTAAGATAAGATTCCAAAGAAAAGCAAGAAGCAGCGTACTTACTCAGTCTGTAACACAAACACAGTCCTCATAGGACTAGCACTTTTGAAAACACAGCATAAAGGTGATAAACTGCTTGGGCTTTGAACAATCACTTTAATTATACTTTGCAATTCTATCATTGAGTTTGGGAACATTTTCATAAAATGCTTCCCACAGGTATATTCAGTCTTTCCATAAAGCACTTAGCATTATAATAAAACCATAGATTATTTCATATGTGGAAATTCTGGGTAACTCAAACTGTAGGTTTCATAAATGCTGACAGGAAATGTAAATGTTATCATCAGATATTGTAAAACAAACAGTTCAAAAATTCCAATGGCAATTTCAGTTTTGTTGAAAGATAAATGCAAGGAGCTCTATTTTAATTTCTACTTCAGAATTCAGTTTTATATCATATATGATGCAATTGCACAGCCCAAAACCAGCTTACAAAGCTCTTTTATTCATTTAGGCTGACATTAGAATATTATACATTTGATAGACAAAACATACAAATATTTCTTATAGTATGGAGTCTAGAAATCCAAGAAATGCTCTATTTCTTTGTATGTGAATGTGTGTGTGTCATACATACACACACACACACACACACACACACACACAGAGTGAGAGAGAGAGACAGAGACAGAGAGAGAGAGAGACAGAGAGCCAGAGAGAAAGTGAGAAAGGAACAAAAAGCAACCTTTGTGGTGTCCTGCAATTGCTTTTTCAAGAGTGCTATAGATAAAACATCAGGGGGGGGGGGAGGGAGGGAGAGAGAGAGAGAGAGAGAGAGAGAGAGAGAGAGAGAGAGAGAGAGAGAGAGAGAATGCGCACAAACTTCTTTCTTGAGAATATGGTATGGCTCCAGGTAGGTTTCTCATGCTTCATTGGGTGGCTCCACCCTCCTGTCCTTACAGGCAACTCTAATTGAACTTAAACAAAGAAAAGAAGAAGGAAGAAGGAGGAGAAAGAGGAGGAGGAGGAGGAGGAGGAGGAGGAGGAGGAGGAGGAGAAGAAGACAAAAGTGGGCTATAGATTTTATTGAAAGAACATGTGTTGGGGTTAGAGAACAGAAATGAACAATTAATATGATCATATTTTATTGTTTACATGTACAAAATTCTGAAAAAAAGGAAAAATAAATAGCAACAATCCACTAAGAACAATACTCTCCCGCTTCCTAACTGAACCCACATTACCTCCTCCCCAAAGTTCCACTCCAAATACAAGTGCATTTTGAAATGGACAAAATGAATTCTCCCCTTCTCTTTATTGGCATACCTTTGTTCAGTCTGCCATTGGCTTTCCAGGATAAATAGGGTTAGACTAAGATGCTCAACACTGCCAATCAACCATGCGCTACTTCTTGTGTCTTCTTTTCCCAGAAATGAAAACACACAGATACAGGCATGGAAAATGCATAAATAGGCATTTATCATATTCAGTGCATAAATAATTTGTTAGGTTCCTGGTTTCCTTGAGCTGACTTCATTAAATTTTACCTCATTTCATTCTCAATGACACTTCACAACTAAATTCAAAAGCAACTGTTTAAGCGTTCTCAAGGCAGGTAAAACAAAGGGACACAATACAAAGGCTACTTTTTTCATTTTCAATAAATTATAAATCCTTTATTTCATTCAAAGTGTATCATGATTTTATTTCATTAATATACATTATATTACTCCATGTTAAAGATTTTGTATATCTCCTACCTAGGTCAGGTATCTGGGAATTGGTGTAGTAACTGAACTGTAGTAGCCATGCATAGACATTAGTCTTGAGAAGAAAAATATTTGCCTACTCACAAGTTGAAGCATGAAGGTGTATAGACAAAAATGCTATTGAATAAGAATTCTAGTAATCAAATTCTTTAGGGTTTGTGTTTTCTGGGTATAGGTTAAAATCTTGGTTTTAGTGGAAAATAAAAATTACCAGGAAAAAAAAAGGTCATTTCTAAAGTGGAATTATAAAGACAAATTTTCAGGTAATAAAGAGGAAGCTGTTGAGAAACTTTGCACTAATGAGGCATGAGATGTCTCAGTCATATCATCTGGAGACAGAGCCAAGTGCTCATTTACCCCATATTCATCAGCTATATGCAATTTCTCAATCAGCTGTTGCAAAGGTGATGAGATATTCCCATTTAATAAACAAAAGCCCTGCTTCTGTAAACTTGTGAGTTAGTTAATAAAGAATAAAGAAACACACCATCAAAGTGTATTATGATTTTCTAATAAAATGAATGAGAAGATTTTTAAAGAAAAGAAACACCAAGTTTCACTTTACAGTAACCACTGGACTGAGAGTGAGGTCCCAGATGGAGGAGTTCGAGAAGGTAATGAAGGAGCTGTGGGAGTCTGCAGTCCCATGGAGGGAGCAACAGAGTCAACTGCCTGACTCCCCCGGTCCTCCTGGAGGCTGGACCACCAACCAAAGAATACACATCGAAGGACCCATGGTTCGGCCCAAATATGTGGCAGAGGAGGGCCTTGTTGGCCATCAGGGGGAGGAGAGGCCCCAGTAAAGGGGAATGTCAAGGTGGGAATATGGGAGTGGGTGGACGGGTGGGTGGGAGGTGGAATTCCCTCATAAAGGTGGGGTAGGGGGAGGGGATAGGTGGTTTCCAAAGAGGAGACCTAGAAAGGGGGAAACATTGGAAATGTAAATAAAGTATCAAAAATAAAATAAAATAAAATAAATGGACTGAAAAAAAAAAAAGAAAGAAAGAAAAGAAACACACACTGGTGGTAGCTACTAACGCCTATAATCCAAGAACTTAGGAGGCAGAGGCAAGAACATCATGAGTGTAAGTCCAGTCTGGGCTACACAGCAAATTCCTTAAAGGCCTAGGCTGCATATCAAGAGTTTGTCATAAAGAAATATTTTGACAGACAGACAGACACATTGACAGACAGATAGATAGATAGATA
>JAPYYD010003811.1:0-13741 GCA_028551405.1 Uromys caudimaculatus | reverse complement strand
ATGCTGGCGTCAAACGCGGGGCTTCACTGCCTCCGCCTCCCCAGGGCTGGGATGATAGACACGTGATGTCAAGGCACTGTCCTTAGCCTTGACCTGCTGCACTTTGAAATGGTCAACCCGGGCTTGGCAAGTAGGTGGCCTGAAAATGCTGGCACCATGAAAATGGAGGCAACCCAGGTAAAGACCACTAGAGAGCGCAGTCTTAGTTTTTCTCTCCCAGGAGTCACTGGGTGTTTACAGGGGTCACTGGAGGGTCAGCATGGGTCACAGAGCAGCCACAAGGTGGCGACCAAGGCTGTCTGAGGGGAGTAAGTCTGGAAGCTCATTGGTCTAGAAACAGGTGCTGGGGAGAAAAGAGAAGCCCTGGCAGCTCATTGGCGGGGAAACTGAGGTGGCAGGGAGAGGAAGTGCATCTTCCCTCAGAACTCAACTTCTTGATTCTGACCCGCTGGACCCTGAGGTAACTAGAGGCTGGCATGAAGAATAAGATCTGCACATTCCTTGTCCTGATTGCCGCCTCACCCCCACCCCTCCCAATCTCTGGGCACCCAATTCCTTCATCTTTCAGCCTCCTCAAGCAAGTCTACACGGGTGAGGCCAGAGAGGGTGCTGCCACCTCAAGGAGCACGGGCTCCAAGGGTTGCCAGGTGCGCGACCCTAAGGGAGGCCACTGATATTTTTGACTCAGGCGGGGCAGAAAGGGATGACTGGGTTTCCTGGGGAGAATCTGTGCTCTTTCAACTGCCACAGGATGACAGACCCAAGGAGGGACTACCACGGAAGGAAGGGAAGAAGCTGTGCTCAGGTGGCATTGGTGAAGTGTGGAGAAGCATCTAGAAGGTTGGCCAGAGGCTGTGGCGCCTATTTTTACGACAGCAGAGAGACACAGAGAGATTTTTTTAAAGTTTATTTTTCTTTTTATTTTACATGCACTGGTGTTTTGCCTGCATGCATGTGTGTGAGGGCGTCAGAAACCGTGGATCTGCAGTTATAGACAGCTGTGGGCCAACATATGGTTATTGGGGACTGAACCCGGGTGTTGTGGAAGAGCAGCCAGGGCTCTTAACTGTTGAGCCACTACCTCTCCAGCCCGGGGAGGGGGAGCGGGAGGGGGAGGGAGAGAGAGAGAGAGAGAGAGAGAGAGAGAGAGACTTTTGTCCTGAAAAAACAGCTTGCTGAGGAGGAGCTATCTCCTAGCTATCTCCTGGCTAGAACAGGGAGGGCATAGCATTTGTGCTGAGAAAAACAGCCCGCTGAGGAGGCACTATCTCCTAGCTATCTCCCCCTGGCTTGAACAGGGCATAGCGTTGCTCCCGGGGCCAAAAGTACTTTTTCAGTTGGAGAAGAAAATGAGCAAATGAGGAAAATGGAGGTTGCTGGGAGATACATAACTGTGAGTGGTCCAAGATTCTAGAGTAGCGTAGTCTTTTATTATTATTATTAACGTCTTTGATGTGGTTCTCATTGGAGACAGGATGTGCCCGAGTTATGAGCTGTTGTGCACCTAATTACTCTCCTGCCTCGGCCTCCCGTGTACTGGTATTTTTTGGCACAAATCGGCTAAGCTGACTTGGGGAGACGACAGCGTGTTTTGATGAGTAGCAAGTGGTCAGTGGTTTCGAGGGTGATCAACGGAATTATTAAGATTAAAGCTGGGCTTGAGGATAAAACCTAATGCAGGTAGAATGGGGATAGATGGCTTCCCCTGAGGCTGGCGACTAAGTTCATTCACTTCCATGTGGGCAGTAGGTGAACACAGGACTTTAGGGAGACGGGTAAATGTTCACCCATAAACCGGGAGTAGTGTTTGGCATTGGCAGGGCACGGGATGATGCAAGAGAGCTAGCTGAGAGTGATGATTGCTGAAGGGGATGCAGGGACACCTGTCTGTGCCTCACAGGGGGTTGAGGTGAGTGAGTGAGCGGGTAATGGTGAGCAGGTACAGTCAGGATCAGGGTGTACTCTTGTGGGGCTTAGGAGAGCAGCTCCTTAGGAGAAGGTGATGTTCCAGAGAATTGATGCCGGCGCTGCGCGGGAAGGAGGACAGGAGGATTTTAGTCACTAGAGATAGAGTTGTCTGGCTGTAGAGCAAGTACACTGGGGGTGGGAATTCCAGCGGCCATTTTGGTCGCCTCCCCTATTCCTACAAGCATGGAATTTGAAATTGAAGACAGATATGATCTGTTTTCTCCTGGAATTCTGACTCCACCTGAATAGAGGATATGGGACCAGATGAGCAAAGACGGGGTGGGCTGGGGGTCAAAGTTGGTTACAGGGAACCCGGAGTTTGCTCTGAAAGTGCCACACCCATGGGAGAATCAGAAGCAATTGGGATGAAGCATATTCCTGCCTCTTCCAGACCTACAAGTGCCAACTTCTCACGAGTGTACTATCTGTAGGGGAGGAGTCAGGCCTCCTGTATGTGTGATTAACATGAGTCCTTCAATCTCCTATGTTAGAGAATCTGGTAGAGCCTTGCCCACTGTAAGTACGTTCTGGGAAGAAGAGCAGGGGACACAGAGAAAGAGGCACCTGGCTTGAGGCCCCGAGAAGACTGGCCGACGCCCCCAACACTCCAATGAGTGCCCAGCAGTATTCCCCCAGATCAGATGTCATGGGTGAGTGTCTCTAGCCAGGGAGGGAGGGTCTCAATCCGGGAGTAGTAACCACAAGGGCTTCTGTCACCATTAAGACCATCGAATCGCCACTTGACCTTAGGCAAACCTTCCCGGCCCTTAACCTGTATAAGGGGTATAAGGGGCCTCATCAGCGAGAAGTTATGTCCTGCTTACAGAAAACAGGAACGTTGTGGGTGAGGTATTGAGAAGATTGACAGGAACAGGAGTCCTCAAACGGGAGGGGTGCTTTCAGCAGAGTATGGTGGGAAGGGAGGGAGGCTCAGCCAAGCTCTGCATGGTCTATTACAGATGAGCAACTGTATCATCCTTACCAGCCTGATGTCCTGCTTCACACAGGTCCCCAGCAGGTAAGGAAAATTAGTTGCTACATGGAGAGGTGCCAAGCCAGCGGTCACTATCCAGTCACAGACAGTTTCGACTGTGTCCTGAACTCTGAGATTCTACCAGCAATCCTGTCTGGTACTTGCATTGCAGGCTTGGGAAAGGCTTCGCTTCTCTTTGGGCCTCAGTATCCTCAATCGCATACACACACACACACACACACACACACACACACACACACACACACACACACACACACAGGGGTGGGACTATGTGGTCGCCAAGGTTTGGAGAGCTCTGCTGTTCTCCATGGCTTTCACCATCTTAAACCTTTCCCATCCTTTCTGTCTTGGTGGTCAGATCAGATCTTTAACAGGGATGCCTGTCCTTGCAGGAAACCTTCCAAGTGCCTCTGATGCTGTGCTGGCCGACAACATTTATCAATATTGCCTTTACTCCGGTGACTTTGAACCCTCAAATGACCCTTTCTTTCTCATGGGATCCCAGCCAGCCCATGACTATACCCTGCCTGTGAGTACAAAACAAAACCATGGAGCCAGCTGTGGCTTATGGCCCTGTGTGTCAAAGCCCATTCTTGGTGCTATAGAACTAGGGGCCTCGGCAAGAAGAAGAAGAACCAGGAGGGGGAGGAGACACAGAGAAAGAGCAGGGGGAGGGAAAGAAGGAAGGAATGAAGGAAGCTTAGAAAGAAGGAAGGAAGGGAAAGGAAAATTGTAGAGGAACGACAGAGTACCATTGCAGCCTAACTTGCAAGGACAGGGTCCTTAGACGTTTACTATCTCCTGTGTGACACACTTGGAGAAGTCTCTTTCTGAGGGGTTCACTCACTTTGGGCATGTTTGGAAAATAGTCTGCCCAGGAGCATTAAGGAGGACAAGCACAATGCATAGACCACACGGTTGGCTTTCAAACATGTTGAGACTGTGGATCCACGCTGAGGTAAACGGGTGTGAGAGAAGGTTCTGCTGAAATCTTGAGGCACAATTGGAAGGGCCACAGAGGCCCAGGGAACCGTTCCAGGCCAGCAGAGAATGTGTCTGCTAGATGAGCTTGGCATATCCTTCATGACTGGTGGGCAGTGGGCAGAGTGGAGGCAAGAGCCGGTCTCTGGAGAGCCCTGTACACACTTCTCTCCTGGTGCTTTGAACATTCCAGCAGCTCTTGGCCATCTTCATTGTACCCAGGGAAGAGAGCTCACACTCGAGATTAGTGTCTGGAGAAGTGATATGGAAGGAGGTTGGAAGGAAAAGGAGGGTCGAGCAAGGGGAAGAAGGTCCATCCCAGACCCAAAAGACCAGTGTCATATCCCCCCGGCCTGATCTTGCAGAGACTCCGGCTCTCCATGAGTACTTGCGGTTGTGGTCATCCAGAGTGTTTAAGCCCCTGCTTCTCCTCTCTTCATTCCCAGGTTCTCTAACGTGATCGTGCAGCCCAGCGTCAGCACTGCCCCTCCTGTTCTGCCGGCACAGGTCCTGGTAAATGAGCAGGGATGAGGTTTCTGGAAGGGAAGGGATGGAGAGAGAAGGACCTCTTAGAGCTGGGTGTTTGGGGGGAAGGAATGGAGGCTGAAGGGTATGTTATCTAGGGGCAGGGGGTGTGTTTTGTCAGAATTGATTCTCTTACTCTATTCCTTTGCAGGTCTCCAACGTCTCTTCCCAGCAGCCTGACACTGCTAACCGGGTTCCTGTCATCTGCGCCCAGAGCAACAACATGCCCAACCAGGTCCCCGAAGTCTACACCCAGGACCCACTTGCCTCCAACCAGGGCAGCTTCTCTGCTGAGGAAGACAGGCAGAAGGTCCTGGATGCTGCCGAAGCTCTCCTGATTCTGCATAACTCCCCTCAGGCACCGCAGGAGACTCGCAGCACCCCAGGTACCTGGCTCCTTGAATGGGGAACATGGGCTGGAGAGGGTGGGGAAACCAGAGGGCTTATGCTGAGGGAGCAGTAACTGCAGTTGGTGGTTTCATCCACTTGGAGGCCAGAGCCTCCAGCTCCTCAGTGTGACTGAGTAGTTAGTGACAACCAGGGACTGCTCTGCCTATCTTCAGTTATCAAGTGTTTTGCTCAACAGCAGAGGGCCAGTTACCCCGAAGTCAGGAAACTGTGAGGCCCTCCAGTTGGCCAGGTCTTGTGGGAGGGTGGACCGCACATGAAGGGGAAAGAATAGATCCAGGTAAAATGACTCCCAGCCCGTAGTTGTGCAGCAGCCCTCAGCAGATTGAGAAGGCCTCGGAGGATAAGCACAGGGCATAAGGCCGGGGATGGAGGGAGATCTCCACGCCGGCTCAGGACATTCTCCCTGTGGACGTGGAACATGGAAGCCTTCCCTGGCTGAATCTTACAGGCAGATCTCAGCGTCCATCAAGGAAGGGCTCAGTGAGTTGAAGGGAGACTCCCATAGCTAGGGAGGCTGGAATGGAAGGCTGCAGAGTACAAATGGCCAATGAAGAGCACTGTGCGAGTGATAAGCCAATCAGGGTGGATATCTTTGTTCAAAGGCTGCTGAGTGAAGTCAGGGAGTTTGCTTCTCACAGGAAGGGGTGTGTCTGGGTGGGGAATGCAAGCTATGCCAGAACATCTGGTGCCAGGTGTGAAGCAATAGAGGAGACTCCAGTCAGAGCAAGGATCTTATTTAGGGACCCGGGCCTGACCAAATGGGACCTATGACTGGGACTGATGTTGGAGCCAGTATCAGAGAGGAGGAATTCAGGTAGGAGCAGGTGTGCTCCTTGGTCACAATGAAAATCGTAGCCTGTTTGGTACATACACAGTGTTAGTCCTGCAGAGCCAGGTAAGGACATATCTGTGATCTGACTTGTCCTTTGCTTTTCTGTCTGCAGGTCCTGACAGAGAGTGAAGACTGAGGCTGTCCTGCCTCTCCCTGTCACCTCAGCCTACAGGCTCTGCTTCACTGACTGACAACTGGTCATCTGGGTCACACCCTACCCTCTGGCACTAAGAGAGCAAAAGAGGTGGCCTCGGCGAGGTCTGCCTGTTGTATTTCTGTTTCTTAACTTGTAATAAGGTAGTTCCTGTCCAACGTCAGAAATTCCTCCCTAACCCTTCTGCGTTTTAAGGCCTTCAGACCCTTAGTGTGAGCTAGGGAAATGTTTTAACTGTGGCCGTGTGTCCTCGACCTTGCATTAATTTTTCCCCCCTTTGGAAGACTTGGATCTTTCTTTGTGTCAGCAACGCTGTACCTACCGTGCAGCATATTATGAACTGTCTTTTTTACAAGGTTCTGAGCTTATTCCTAAGGCAGTGTTTCTTCTCTTTTCATTTTTTGTTTTCTTTTGTCTCGTCAGGGTTTGCATACTTGGCTATTCTTGTGTGTAGACATGACTTTAGAGATGTCAGGATGCTCCCTGTGCCTTGGAATCTGTACGTGACCACGAATAAAGTTTCCCTGTTGTAAAGCACTGAGAAGCCTAGGCCGCTTCTTTCAAAAGGTAGTCCTGACATTTGGGGAGACAGCTTTCCTTTCTCCGGCACAAGATAATAATTTATTCAATGTGTTATTAAGTCATCAAGAGCAGCAGACGTCGGGTAGAAGGCTTTGTACAAAGTGCATGACCCCCTTCCTGGCTTACCGACTTGAGCCTGTGAAACCTCCAAAAAGGACTTTTCCTTGTCCCCTGGCATTTCAGTGTTGACCCAGTCAGCAGAGTGAATTGAGACTTGGGCAGAAAGCAAAAAATTCTGCCCAAGATGTCTATCCAGTAACACGTCCTCAGAGATGTCGGTAGCATGTCTGAGGCGTTGTTGCAAAAGTTGCAACCACACCCTCCCTTTGCTCCTAGAACATGGCCTTCTGGGACTCTAATCGTATGGTGTCAAGAATCATATGTTACTAATTCAGCTGTGTATGTCATTGTGCTTTCAATGTACACGCTGACTATCATTCTAGAATTCCCTGCTACACATCACCCAACTCAAAATTATTTCAACTTTGAGGAGAAAACAGTAAACCTTTTGACCACAGCTTACAAGTTGTTTGGCACTGTGGTTTTGCATCCATATGTTTACACCCAACACAACCGTGTGTATTTTAACCTCGATTTTAACAGGAACCATGCGTCTTATGTACAAATGTTGTCCTACCAAAGAAATCAAACCTTCTACGAAATTCCCATAAAATAGCTAGCCCTCACACATACATATCTTCCAATAAAATCTTTACGTCTAAATTTGCTTTAAGGAGGAGGATATGTAAAAGAAGATTGCTTCCTACTGACACCTAGAGCCTGCTTCACGCTCTTTGAAATGGCTAACAAAATGACAGCAACAATAACAAAACAACAAACAACCAAAAAACCCCACACACACCCAAGAAATCAAATTGCTTAAGTCATGATATGGCAATGCCCGTCAGAACTGACTGCAAGAGCTTTTTGGCCATGACCCGAAATGACTCGATTTGCAGAATACTGTATTAACCAGTAAAATCGAGAGTCCATGCATAAGTAGGGAAATGATCTCTGGTGACAGCACTTTAACCTTATAAGAAGGCAGATATTTCTGGGTGCTGCATCTCGAGTCACTCTCTGCACATGCTACTTGGCTTCTTGAGGAAAATTAATAAATGTAGGGAGGCCTTTTACTCGAAACATCTTGCATAAAGCAAGATGACTCTCATCCAGGTGAGATTTGAGAAAGTGCATGGCCTCCTCTGAACCTTTATAATAGGATCAGCAACTAAGAAACAAGAATCCTAAATACAGAAACCCAACAGAGCCAGGACTGACCATGAAAGTATCCAGAGGACAGGTGGCAAACCTGTCAATCAGGATTCACGTACTTAGAGGAAGACCAGATCCTGAGGTGCCTAATAGCTTCCTGAACCTAAGGTGGTCAGGTTAAATACAGAAAAACCAAAAACCAAAAACCAAAAACCAAAAACCAAAAACCAAAAACCACAAACCAAATCAAAGTAAACCAAACCAAACAAACAAAAAAAACCCCAAATCCAGCTAAAGAGGAAGTCAGTAACAGAACTTTCCACGAAAAGCCCATCACAAGGTACTGTCCGTTGGTCAACATTATCCAACCCATGGCAAACCACATGATTCTCATCTTTTGCAGAAACCAAAGGAATCCTGTCTTCAGTTGTCACACAGCCTACCACAACATGTAGTGATATCTTGTTTGGGGAACTGTGCTGGACAGTTGTAGTCCAAATAAGCTTGTGGTATCAGCTGTCAGAGGTACCAATGCAAAATACCTGGCACAGGGGCTGGCTGTTTGGAAGGAGAATGAGCCAGAGGGGCATGGCTGCTGTGGGGCATGCCTCATAGTCCTTCTGTGTGGTGGGAACACCATTGAGATGCTTCTCTAAGATGACCTGCCCTGGTCCTGCCAAGGCACACCGCCCCCATCCCCAGATCGGTTTGCCCTGGTTCATCAGTCCTCCACTGATGCTCTGAAGAAATGCAGAGCCAGTGCTGCCCACCATAAAGAAAGCAAGGTCCCGTAGAGGCTCTGGACCTGAGGTTCTCTCCCATGCTATTATTGCCTCCCCCTTGCGGCCTGCCTCTTGTTTTGGACATGTGTGATTTACAGCGATGGCTTCCAGTCCTGCTTTTCTTTTGTTTCTGAAGCTCTCGACCTCTTGTATTCTTGCTAGGGCAGAGGAGAAAGAAATAGGGAAACTTATCAAGAGTGGGTTGCTAGGAAGTGAGCCTCTGTGCCTTCTGTCTGTGTCCACTTGTGCTTGCATCCTTAACTGGGCCAAAAGTGGCAGCAGCCCCCAACTAGAGGTCGCCACCTGTACTGGCTGGTTTTGTGTGTCAACTTGACACAAGCTGGAGTTATCACAGAGAAAGGAGCTTCAGTTGAGAAAAATGCCTCCATGAGATCCAGCTGTAAGGCATTTCCTCAATTAGTGATCAAGGGGGGAGGGCCCCTTGTGGGCGGTACCACCCCTGGGCTGATAAGTCTTGGGTTCTATAAGAAAGCCAGCTGAGCAAGCCAGGAGAAGCAAGCAGGCCAGTAAGTTACATCCCTCCATGGCCTCCGTGGCCTCTGCATCAGCTCCTGCTTCCTGAGCTGCTTGAGTTCCAGTCCTGACTTCCTTTAGTGATGAACAGCAGCATGGAAGTGTAGGCCGAATAAACCCTTTCCTCCCCAACTTGCTTCTTGGTCATGATGTTTGTGCAGGAATAGAAACCCTGACTAAGACACCACCCACGCTCTGTCCAACAGGCTCCTGAACCATAAGTCCAAATAAATGTCTTAATTCACAAATTACTCAGTTTCAGGTATCAGAAAACGGATAAGGGTAGAAATGGACAGGTGATATTGTTGCTGCAACAATATTTGAAAATACAGTGGTGGGTTTGGATGTCAGCGATGGTTAGAGGCCTGCATAGTTTTCATTTGAACCTGAGAGCCCTGTACCATTGTGAGTAAAGGAATACTCAACCAGGAGCAGTGACAAGGTCTACACTAGAGGTAGATATTTCCAGACCATGTATCCTGTAATGGATAATATTAAATATGTACATGTAACTACGGCCACACTGTAACAACAGCAGCAGTAGCAGCAGCAGCAGCAACAACAACAAGCCACCTAATTTAAAAATAGACAAAAGCCCTGAATACATATTTTGAAAACAAACAAATGACCAATGTGCACAAATGTGCTTACAATCCTAGGCTGAATGTGCCCAAGGGCCTGGTTATTACTTGGATGGGAGACGGCCTGGGAATACCGGAGGCTGTTGGCTTTAAAAATTAAAAAAAAAAAAAAAAAATTAATTAAAAAGAAAAAAAATTTTTTTTCAGAAAAGGGGTTAGGAAGCTGTGAAGGACATGGGTCCCAAAAGTCTGTACATGTTCAGTGCTGATGCGACTTTCCACTAAATACCGTGCATGTGTGCATATTTGAAGTTACAGATGTATCACTGCACATTTGGACGGACTGTTGTATTTCCACGCACAGGAAGGAGCTGGATATTCACTGTCTATCCTGTAGAAAAGTTCACTAAAGATAAATTAGCAGCCCAAACATAAAGCCACAGAAACCAAAATCAAGCAAAGGGGGATACAGATGAACTGTTCTGCAGTTAGAAGCATGTGCCACCATGCTCTGTTTGTCCTGTGGGATACAGGCATCAAACTTACATCCTCCTATTTGCTTATCAAGTGCTTTAGCTACAGAACCCCACCTCTAGCCCAATGGGGACTCACTGAATTTGAGGAGACCTCTCCAAGTGAATTAATGTATTCTTAAGGGGAAAAATGTATTTTAGGTACTTGACATGGTATTGCTTCCAAACCCAGGAAATGAGGAAAGGTTGTTCCAGACATGAATGCCTGCACTTATTAGAAGACTTCCCAGTTGGGGACTTGTCAAGGGTCCAGTACTGTTGTAGACAAAGTATCCTGTGGGTATGTTTTTAAGTAAAAATGTTTTGCTTTGGTTCCAACTTAGATGACACGGATCTTATTAAAAAGGGATTTGGACATTTCAGAAGGAGATGGGGTGCACTTCCTCATGGCTACACCAGAAAGTTGATTTGTAGGACATGAAACAAGCATCACTCTGTAATAAGTGCCACTAGTGACACACTTCCTAATATGCCTGACTGACCCTTCTGAATTGAAGAGAATAGCTAGACTGAGCATCTAAGCATAAGTCATATTTGATGCCCAGACTTCGATATTCTCACCAGTAAAGTGAAATATAATGATAATAATATCTCATTCCAGAATTTAACTAATATAGTACCTAGCATCTGCAGGATGTCAGGCACAAGGAGAGAGCATCAGGAGGCTCATCCCCCAACAGTAACTTGTCTCGAGACTCTGGGGTCTAGGAGGGCATCTGGGCAATTTTGCTGTTCCCACTTGTCTTACCCTGCCGCCAGGCACAATAGAGAGGCTTCAAGGGATTGATGAAGGAAGCCACAGTTCCTGTGAGTAGCAGAGGATTACAAACTCAGTTATTTATTTATTTATTTATTTATTTATTTATTTATTTATTTATTTATTTATAAGGCCAGTGGTAGCATAGCTGAATAATAAAGAAATGCACTTTCAACTCTTTGAGAAACTGACACAATAATTTCCATAGTGGCTGTATCACTTCTCTGCCCTACCAACACTGAATAGGCTTCTCTCTAAATACATGCTGGTATTAGTTGTAATTGTTTTCTTACCTGTCTTCTCATCCTTTAATCCTTTTTTACAGTCCAGTCTTTTTATCCCCCTCCTGGTCTGTCCTCTGACTATTCCGCATCCCATTCCTCCCCTCCCCCACCAGACCTCCCCACTTCTTGGGGCCTCAAGTCTCTTGAGGGTTAGGTACATCTTCTCTCACCGAGGTCAGACCCGGCAGTCCTCTCTGCTGTATATGCGTTGGGGGCCTCATATCAGCTGGTGTATGCTGCCTGGCTGGTGGCTCAGTGTCTGAGAGATCTTGGGATCCAGGTTAATTGAGACTGCTGGTCTTCCTATGGGGTCACCTTCCTCCTCAGCTTCTTCCAGCTTTTCCCTAATTCAGCCATAGGGGTCCCCCGCTTCTGTCCATTGGTTGTGTGTAAGTATCTGCATAGCATCAGTAACAGTGTCAGGCCTTGGAGCCTCTCCTTGAGCTGGATCCCAATTTGGGGATCCCTTTCCCTCAGTCTCTTCTCCATTTTTGTCCCTGCAGTTCTTTTAGACAGGAACAATTCTGGGTCAGAGTTTTTGACTGTGGGATGGCAACCCCATCCCTCACTTGATGCCCTGTCTTTCTGCTGGAGGTGGGCTCTACAAGTTCCCTCTCCCCATTGTAAAGCATCACATTTAAGGTCCCCCCCATTGAGTCCTGGGAGTCTATCACCTCCCAGGTCTCTGGTACATTCTGGAGGACCCCCCCCCCACTTCCTACCTCCAGAGGTTGCCTGTTTCCATTCTTTCTGCTGGCCCTCAGGCCTTCAGTCCTGTTCCCTCTCCAATACCTGATATAGTTCCCCTTTTCCCCTCCCTGTCCCCTTTCCAAGTCAGATCCCTCCCTCTCTCTGCTGCACACCCCCTCCCATGATTGCTTTCTTCTCCCTCCCAAGTGGGATTCAGGCATCCTCACTTGAGTCCTTTGGGTTGTTAACCTTCTTGAGTTCTGTGGACTGTATCCTGGGTATTCTGTACTTTTTTTTTTTTTTGGCTAATATCCACTTGTTAGTGAGTGTGTACCATGCATGTCCTTTTGGGTCTGAGTTACCTCACTCAGGATGATATTTTTCAGTTCTATCCATTTGTTTGCAAAACTCATGATGTCCTCGTTCTTAATAGCTGAGTAGTATTACAAATAGAATCGAAGACCCAGAAATAAAACTTCACACTTACACGCAGTTGATCTTTGACAAAGAAGCCAAAAATACACAATGGAAAAAAGAAAGCATCTCCAATAAATGGTGCTGGTCTAACTGGCAGTCTGTATGTAGAAAAATGAAAATAGATACATATATGTCATCATGCACAAAGCTCAAGTCCAGTTGGGGGGAAATTTCCTACACAGAGCTCCAGTGGCTTATGCTCTAAGATGAAGAATTGATAAATGGGACCTCATGAAACTGAAAAGCTTCTGTAAGGCAAAGGACACTGTCAATAGGACAAATAGGCAACCTACAGATTGGGAAAAAATCTTCACTTACCCCACATGTGATAGGGGGCCAATATCCAAAATATATAAAGAATTCAAGAAGCTAACCTTCAAAGATCCAAACAACCCAATCAAAAAAAAAAAAAAAAAAAAAAAGAAAAAAGAAAAAAAAAGAAAAAGAAAAGAAAAGAAAAGGGACAAAGAACTAAACAGAGAATTTACCACAGAGGAATCTCAAATGGCTGAGAAGCACCTAAAGAAATAAATGTCAAAGTCCTTAGTCATCAGGAAATGCAAATCGAAATGACCCTGAGATTCCACCTCACACCAATCAGAATGGCTAAGATCAAAACCTCAGGTGACAGCAGATGCTGGCTAGGATGTGGAGAAAGAGGAACACTCCTCCATTGCTGATGGGATTGCAAGCTGGTACAACCACCCTGGAAATCAATCTGGAGTTTCCTCAGAAAATTGGACATAGATCTACCTGAACTTGATCTTTTAGAGTCAGGTAAAGTAAACTTGGGGGGAAGAAACATGATGTGAAGGGCCCCCACGAGGGAAAGATACAAAACTGCTAGGCTAGGCGTGTGTTGAGTAGACCAAAGGTTCTGATATGTAGAAATAATCTGCCCCAACTAAGAAATAGAGTAGAGAAATATTCCTGGCCAGGAGAACAAACTTCAGTTCCTATTAGAATTCTGGAAAAAGGGGAGACCTGAGGAGGAGGTCTGTGTTGGTAACACGTGCAGTTGTTTTGATCTAGCATGTAAACAGCATTGTATGCTTAATTTTAGAATATGCCAAAACATATGTTATCCCCCGTTGGTACAGCCTTTTAAAAAAAAAAAAAAAAGTAAATGTAAACTTAGCTAGCCATGTTTGGAAGGGTCTATAAACGCCAGGCACTGTGTTCACAAAGAGGTGGATAGAGCCACAAGTACTTCCACGCAGGCACAGTGTATTTGTGATTTTTTGAAATAGATGTTTGAAATCTACAGAAGGGTTGTTTATTAATCTTTTAATAGAAATGGGCAAGGAAGGAACAAAGAAGAACAGAATAAAAGAAGGAGAGCTGGAAGCAAGGAAGAGAAGGAGACATGCAGGAAAGGAAAAGAAGTAGGGAGACTGGGAGGATGAAGGGCTGAAGGAAAGGCGAAAGTCAGCACAGAAAG
>JAPYYD010003810.1:0-13742 GCA_028551405.1 Uromys caudimaculatus | reverse complement strand
GACCCTCCCCCTGGTCGTCCTCTAGTTCAGACCACTAACCAAAGAATACACATCTATTGATCCATGATTTGGACTACATATGAGGCAGAAGAATCACCTCGATGGCCACCAGGGAGAAAGGAGAGGACTTTGGGCCTGAGGGTGCTAGTGGCCCCAGTAAAAGGGAATGTCAAGGTGGGAATATGGGAATGGGTGGGTGGGTAGGTGGGAGGAGGAATTCCTTCACAGAGGCGGGGAGGGGGAGGGGACACGGGGTTTCCAAAGAAAAGGGGAATCATCGGAAATGTAAATAAAGTATCAAAAATAAAGAAAAAAAAATTGTGGAGCAATAAAAAAAACTCCTGAAAATTATGAAATATTTTTAAAACTGTAGCAAGAAATATTTTAAAAAGAGAACTGGCATATCGCTGTGCTCGGCCAGCAACTGGTGGGCCGCAGCAGATCTCCCGCCAGGTGATCTCACTCTCTCAGCCTGCCAACTCTCCGGAGGTGAATCCCTTGGTGGATCTCTGCTGCCAGACCCACTGTCTGCCATCTCAAACCCAATTACCCAGTAGAAATAAAATTCTTTTTGTTTGTTTGTTTGTTTGTTTGTCTGTTTGGTTTGTTTTGTTTTTTGAGACAGAGTTTCTCTGTGTAACTCTGGCTGTCCTGGAACTCACTCTGTAGACCAGGCTGGCCCCAAACTCAGAAATCTACCTCCTTTGCCTCCCAAGTGCTGGGATTAAAGGCGTGCACCACCAGTGCCTGGCTGAATTAAAACTCTTAACATATAGTTAATCAATCAGATTTATGTATCAATAACAACACAATTTACAAGATGCCAATACAATAATTTCAGATCCAATTGAAAATGATAAAGCTGCCTACCTAGATTAGACAATGTATTCCAAACTTCTAACCTTTATGATAACATAACCATCAGTGGTGCTATGCCAGTTCACGTCCGCTGCCATCTTCCTTCCCTTCACCCCCAAGATGCTCTCTCCTGTGCAACTCCTAGCTCTGCCTCCCTTTTCCCTGTCCAATCACAGGGCTCCTGTTGCCCTAATGTAATTGGACAGGGAAAATCCTGCAACATAATACTAAATGGGAAATATAGTGAAATTTAAGATTATAAAAATTAACTTAAGTAAAATTATTACACCTAATATTATTCTTTTTCATTTTTACTATAGAATTTTCTAAAAAAAAATTAATCAAATTAAAGTATCAAAAATCAAAATTACCATAAATCCAATGATTCAGATAACTATTATCATTGATAATATATTTCCATAAAATATATGTATTTCATTTAGTATTCTTTAGCAATATTAAGAGCCATAATCAGACCGATGAGTAAGATTAAAGCATTTTATGTACATATTTAGTTAACATTTTTTCTTAGCAGGTTTGAGAACTAAGATCATAAGATCAGCTAATATTCATTATTTCATAAATAAAGGAAAAAGAGCTTATGATATCAGCAATAGTGTCTTAATTATTATAATTTTTATATTTATTTTTTCATTGAATTTTTCTTTTCTTTTTAAAATTTGCAACATAATTATGTAATTTATCTCTTTTATGTTCTCTCTCCAAACACCTAAAATGCCCCTCTTGTTCTCTTTCATATTTATGGACACAATTTTCTTTAATTGTTATCAAATCCATAATACTCATATACACACAAATATACAGACATATACACACACACACACAAACACACATGCACCTACATGTGAGCACACACATACATACATAGAGAGAGAGAGAGAAAGAGAGAGAGAGAGAGGAAGAGTCCTAAGTATAACCAGTTCAGTCTTTTTTGTTAATTATATGTGTGTTTTCAGGACTTCTTATTTGGTATTAGATAACTGATTAGTGTGTTCTGCTCTGGGGAACATTATTCCCTCTCCTTTGAGAGTTCCCCACTTGCTGGTAGTTATTTTGTGGATTTGAGTCCTTGTGGAGGTTGTTCTGTCCATGTTGGCATATTTATTGTTGTTGTTCTTTTTCAACTTATGATTAAACACTTACGTTGATAATAAACTATGGGCGTAACTTCTGACACACTAAGAGACACAGTCTTATAGCAAACTCCCTTATCCTCTGGCTCTTACCTTTTTTAAAACTCCTCTTTAAATAATATCCCTGAGCCTTAGGTATAGAGGTTCTTTACTAGATGTATACATTGGAATTGGGCTCCACAACTCTGCGTAAACACTATGGGATACTAATCATCTATAGAGAAAAGTGAAATCTTGAACTTTGCAGATAAATAGATAGAAATAGAAAAGAAAGTGTAGAACGAAGGAACCTAGACCCAGAAAGGCAAACATCACATGTTCTCTCTCTTTGCAGTCTCCAAGCTTAAGTTTTTCTGATGTGAGTATATAACCTGAAGAAACTGCTATGAACAGGAAGTAAAAATGGACTATGATCATGGTTGACACTCAGAGAATAATCAGGAGGAGAACTGCAGGGTTCAAGTGATCTGAACTATATGAAGGAATTTTAATCCAGCTACATGGCTGCTCTATCATGGAATCATATCCAAAGCCCTTCTAGGTATGGGTGATTGGGCTAGAATGGCACACACACCTTTAATCCTTCTGGCTGGAATATAGACTCATCTTTATTGCACACCTTTAATATCAAACATGGTAGGTAAAATTTGTAGAAAGAAGCAGCCATGTTTGAAAGTGATATCTAATTGAAGGGCATATAGAGTAAAGTATCAGACAAAAATAATGAGTCAGAAATAGGGTATTCCCAACTCTTGGGAGAATAGACAGCAAACAGGGCCTACTTAAGCATATATCAGAGTGAGTGAAGAGTGCAGGGAAGTTCAGTGAGTGCAGTTCAACAAAGTTGAGTTCAGTTTGGTGAATATGGAGCAGTTGAGTTGAATGCAGTTGAGTCCTTTTATGTTCTTGCTGTTCCATTCAGTTCACTTCAGTTCTTGTAGTCAGAGCAGTAAGTGCAGTTCATTTCATAGAAACCAGAAGAAGGTTTCAAAGCAGAGCAATTCAGTGAGAAGCCTACCAAAGCCAGTTTGAACCAGTCAGTTTGGAGTGGAATTTAACCCAGAACATTTGAGTTGTGCCATCCAGTCAGAGTTAAGAAAGAACTTGAAAGGGTAAGCTTATTTAGTACCAAGCCACTGAGTTGACAATCTGATCTGGTGAATAACAGTTACTTTTACATCTGGTGACCAATGTGATTGATTGTAGAAGAAGAAATCCTACTAACACAATGGACATCTGACAGAAAAGTTTCAGAGGACAGGAGACATATGACAAAGAGCCACACAGAAGAAGTTCATGTAGTACTGTCTCCAGAGGTAGCATCAGTTCTTTATGCTCAGCTGGGCAACCAAAGAGAATCACAGTTGGGAGACGCTAAAGCAGTGGAAGCCTAGAACCAGAGAAAAGAATGACTCAGGATCCACAAAAACAGCAAATCACAGTAAGCCCAAAGACAATTTTACGTATACAGACAGACTTTGTCTGCATTAAAAATTGGAAGGGGAGTCCCATCATAGAGGCAGGGGAGGGGGGATAGGATAGGGGGTTTCTGAATGGGAGACCTGGCAAGGGGAAAATATTTGAAATGTAAATAAAGAAAATATCAAAAAAAATTGGAAACTCAATTTCAGATCCCTTAAGACTAAGGGTAGGAATAGAGGTGATAAAAATGTTACTTGTAAAAGCCATTGCAATACTTTTGCAACTGTGACTATAGGGTAACCTTACTTTCAATTACAATCTATGTGTGTATGTGTGTGTGTGTGTATGTGTGTGTGTGTACACTCTAATATGTTTGAAAAAATAACTGTACAACAAGAAAAAAGAAGGATTGAGACACAAGAGACAGAGACAGTAGGAAAACAGGAAATGCTTAATTGTAAACCTATGATACCTAATGAAACTAAGGATCAAGATAGACAATCCATTGTTCCTATGTTGCCACCTCTTAATGAAATTGAGGAATGGCAACAAGCCTAATTAGTTTTCCCAGTTACATAGGAACAAATGCCAGTAAATAATGAAATTTTACAAAATGAACAACTGGCATGGAATCCTGTTAAAATACAAGAGTGTCAATATTTTATACAGTCATTTATAAAATGCACTTACCCTATGTGAGACAGATGTTAAATACCTGGGTTAACCGAAACAGGATTATCCACCAAAACAGGAAAGATTTAGCAGCAGTTCCACTGGAAGCTGGTTCTCACTTATAATGACTAATATGGTAGTGAGAAGAAGCTGCAATTATGGAAAATTTTAATAGGTCTAAAGGTGCTAATATCATGAAAGATCAAATATTAGGTGAGGTTCAATTTGCTGATTTAAGAAAGCAGATAAAATATGATGATTCTATTATTATAAAATGTAATTTAGTAGCTTTAAGAACTAGAGATAAGGTGGAGATTTATGGCATTTACAAAAACTACACAAAGCACCACAGAGGCTTTTAGTGACTTTTTATGGAGATTAATATTACTATATGCAGGGCAATATCAGATCCAGATGTGAAACAGGTATTAATTAAAACTTCTGCTTTTAAAAATGCAAATGAAGAGTACAAATTGTTCTTAGATACTTAAAAGCTTGACCACCATCCATGGATGAATGGATTAGAAAAATTGCTGGTATTTACCCTAATGACTATGTACTTTGACAAGCAATTGCCAATAATACTAGATGTCAAAAATATCCATTGTTTTATGTGGGAGATACAGTCATTTTGAAAAGGAATTGTCAACAGGAATTGCTGCTACAGACTTCTCTCAGATACCCCAGCCTTCTGGAATTTGTGGAAAGAATGGTAAAAGGAAGCATTGGACTAATGAATGAAGGTTAGGAAGATATATTCAAGGTTATCCTTACCAATAAGAAATTCCCTAAGTGTATTAGCTTGTACACAGACAACAAACAAGTAATCCACAGAACAAGGAGAGCAAATTGAAATAGGTATTGGAGATACTGTATATAGATATTTTATGTAATAAGTCTTGACCTTTTCTGTGTTTAAATGGATGAGAAGCCTGGCTTCCTGGAATGGAATTGATCATGGTTTGCATTGCCTAAGGGGATGTGTTGATTCTTAAAGATCTACTTGTACCTTGGTAAATAGAAAATATGAATAAGAGTAACTGAATGATACTAGATGATAGAAAAAAATAATGCTTTGGATAAGCCTGTATACTTTAAAGATGTTTTAGCATAACATTGGAAGTCAGGGAATATGTTACATTAAGGAAGAGGTTTTGTCTGTATTTCCAAAGGTGATGAAAGACTGTATGTTCCATCAAAATTGATAAAGATCCAATGTGAATAAGAGAAACTTTTACATGAAAGGCATGACACATGGATGGAAGAGATACAAAGGAACTGAAGCAGAGATGATGCAGAAATCTTCTCCTACCTGCATGGGGACAGAGCAAAGAAATGGACGAAAATGAACAGATCAATCATCAGACTGACAGATTGGAAAACCTTTATGCTGAAATGGACATTAGCTGAAGGAGAGATGATCAGGATTTCTGTTAAGAAGGATCCTTGCATCAATGGATCTTCATAGGGACATCCACAATGTTAAGTTTAAGGAACTGATAATTGTTTCTATTATAAATGGTTAATATATATATGACTTTTTGCTTAAATAGAAAGACATATTCACAGAGGAATTTTAATCCAGCAATATGACTGCTCTGGCAATGGATCATATCCAATGACCTTCAAGGTCTCTATGATATAGCTGGAATGATACACTTTTAATCCCTCTGGCAAGAATACAGACATGCCCTTAGTACACACTTTTAATCTTAAACAATGAAAGTAAAGTTAGTTTTTAGAAGGAAGCAACCACGTTTGAAAGTGATATCTAATTGATGGTCAGTCAAAATCACAAATCAGAGAATAATTTGACAGAATGAATCAGAGATAGGATAAACCCATGAGGGCACTTGTGGCTTATGTGTCTAGGATGTGCACTATGAAAACAAAAGCTAGAACTTGAACCCTTATTCCTATGCTGCCCTTTCTGAAATGGAGAAATCTCTGGAAAGCTGCAGACATTGCCTGCCCTTGTGCTAGAAAGAGTATAAAGTCAACACAGAGGCTGACAAAATATAAAATGTTTCCAGAATGCTCTTCAGGCCTATGTCGGTCTCTACATGTTTAATTAACATTTGTGTAAGCTAATTGTCTCAACAATATACCTGCCACCTCTTCATTAGGGATTATTTTTGTGACTACATTCATTAGACAATCAACAATGCCAGCATCAGCATAAGGCTCTTCTCTCAACTGTCAGATGTCTGTCAAAGCTGAGGTTTGTGACCCAGAAAAGATAAACTTCCTCCAGGCAGTAATAGCAAGGTTTGAGATAGCTACCTAATTTTCTTTTGATATTCTTTTTTTCTTTTTAAAAATGCTTTTATTAGATATTTTCTTTATTTACATTTCAAATGTTATTCCCTTTCCTGTTTTCCCCTCCTGAAACCTCCTACTCCCTCCTCCTCTCCCTGCTTTTACGACAGTGTTCCCCCCTCCCACCCACCTACTCCCCACTTCCCCGTCCTGGCATTCCCATACACTGGGGCATTGAGCCCTCACAGGACCAGGGACCTCTCCTCCCATTGAAGTCCAACAAGGCCATCCTCTGCTACACATGTGGCTAGAGACATGGGTCCCTCCATGTGTACTCTTTGGTTGGTGGTTTAGTCCCTAGGAGCTCTGGGAGGGTCTGATTGGTTGATATTGTTCATCCTATGGGGTTACAAACCCCTTCAGCTCCTTCAGTCCTTTCTTTTACTCCTCCATTGAGGACCCTGTGCTCAGTCCAATTGTGCCATAGAGTCCAAAATTATCCCTGTTCCATTAAATGCCTCATATTTAGCCTTACTACTTTCTTCTGAGAGGCAAAATCTTTAAACTCAGACTCAATTTAGGGAACCTGACCTAAGTTTGAACTCGGGTAAACTAATAGGCTGGTACCTAGCATTAGTTTCCAAGTTGGCTCCCAACAAAACCCAAGCCTAGCTCCAGTCTCTAGGCTAATTCCCAACAAGACCAATGTCTCCAGGTTACTCCCCCAATATGACCAGCATCTCCAAGTTATTTCCCCAAAAAACATGCACCCCCAGGTTACAAGTCCACCCCCTGTCTAACCAATGCAGAGGGGAGCAGAAATTAAGTTTATTAGTTGACTCACAGCACCAGCCTGTTATGTTAAAGGCCACAGTAGCTTTCCAATTAGATGCTTGCACACTTACACTCACTTGCTGCTTATTATAAAGCCTTGTCCCAATAGATATTTGAGGCTCCTCCACCATCAAAAGAAGGCATGAATTTGAGGCACCTGAGCTAACTCGAATAGAATGAAGACCTGCTATGAGTTTCATCATCAGATCAGCTCCTATCTGGTTTGGAGGTGGGGAGGGTAACTACACTTCCCTGGCACTATACTTCTTTTTTGAAGGATGATTATTTTGTGATTTCCTCCTCATATTCCATTTTCCACAACAAAAATTGTTCTCCTGAAAGGCAACCTTTTGGTCCTTACTCAAGTCCTGTGGTGTCAACCAATATGTAGCCTAGGCCCATATTTTGAGGTAGACTACTTCACTTCCTTCAGTAGTTTATATGGAAATACTTCCTGTGTTGACTCACCATTGTCCTCATCAGCAGGGACTTTGACTGAAAAACATTGCCACATAGGATCACTCTATGGGGGTGGGGGTGGAGGTAGGACCCTTGGGCTGCATTGTCCAGCCTTGTGTGAGACTGTTATTCAGGTTTCCTTTTCATTCTCATGCTTATTCTCTGAGTAGTGCTTATCAAGATAGGAGTTCAATCCTTATTATGATACTTAGCAGCTTCTCTTTCCAAATTGAAAGCATGGCAAATTGAAAGCAGCTTGTATTCCAATTTGGTTTCACATTCAAGAAGAGTAAGATTTGCCTATATTGCCTTTGGCAGTGTAGTAAGGAGGGGGTTTAATGGTGGGTGTCTTAGTGAAGGTGTAGTTTCCCCCAAACTAATCAAATAAGAGCAAGTTGACTTTACTGAAGCCAATTTGACTGAGGCAGAACTAGAATGAAGCAGATCATCAATTGTTTCCATTTTTGAGGTTTGTTTAATCATTCTCAAGAAGTAAAGAGCATGCTGAGGCATTTCTTCACCTTCATGGGTCTGTACCCACTTGCAAAGTATAAATTTCCAGATTGTAGTTCATTCTAGATTAAAAGTCCAAATTATTGTTTGTTCGACTGCAAACACAAACAACAGGTTTCACTGGGTGAGGCCTTGCACTGAGTTCACCACTCCCTAAATCTATTTATCTTCTTCCTCAATATCTTGCTGACAAAGCTGGCTCATTAATGCAGCTGACTCTATTCTTTTGGGTCCATTAACCCCTCATATACCTCATATTGAATTTATATCTTACATAGGTGAGAAATCCTGTAAAACACAGTTCTTATACTGACTTATGTAGTCTTGAACTCATGTTTTCAGAGTTCTTTCTCAAAGCCTTATGGACTATTCTGAGGGTCACAGCCACCATTTTGTGAAAAAGAAAAGTAGATACATTCTCAATTTCTGGAATTATGATGTTTCTGATTATCATATAGTCATTAAACTTGGCAGGGAGAATATTCTCCAATAACCTTGAGAGGGAAAACATTCCCTGATAATGTTGGCAAGGAGAATATTCCACAGAGGTGGAGCATAAAGTGAAACATGTACATTATTATAAAAACAAGCCTTATGCCTACAGCAACCATCAGTACCCAAGAAGACCCACACTCTGCTTGCTCTGCATCAGGGGTGGAAACCATGTCATACTGTTCTTTCTGCAGCCATGAGAGACTGGCAGAGTCAGTCAGCATTGGAGAGGTTTTAGCCATAGCAGCTGAGTTGAACCATCTCATCATTGTTCAGAAAGACCTAGAACGTGTGAACTTATTCAGCAGTAATTCTCTGAGATGAAACTTACATCTAGCTAAGGAAAGTTACTTTTACAGAACAGGGAAGGGGAAAATGGTGAGAATTCTAAGTAGGAAGGGAGAGGGAGATAAATAAATAAAGGAGGATGAAAGCAAAATAACAGTAAGGATGATTAGAGAACATCATAAATAATCATACTATTAACTATTTTCCTAACAGCAAACAAATATGCAAATCTGTTATATACATATATTCACACAGGCATACACATACACAAACATATATAACTCATAAATCTGTATGTAAATATTCATATGTATCTTAAGCAATATTTTCTCCTTAGGGTTGTGACTTCTCACATGAATTAATAATTAAGATAACCTCTTACAAATTGCTCTAGACAATCCCTGTCTTGGAACTCTTTCAAAATTATACGAGATTTGGTGAGCTGAAAGCTAAAAACTCACCACCACAGTTGGATTCTGACCTTGTTGTGTTCATACTAAGTGTAATGTTGGAGAAAAGCCACAATGAGTGGAATAATGACAGTACAAAGTAAAGCAGTCTAATAGGATGAAGAAAACACTTCTTGGGAAGCTTTCTTGGGAAGAAGGAGGACTAGAGACGGCTAATATACAAGATTTAATTAATATCTAATTACAAAGAGGAATTTTGGTTATGAAAGTTCTAGTATTCTTTAAAGTTTTTAATAACTAGATAGTGAAAAAAAATAAAAATAGTATGACTGAAATTCCAGTAATTCTTAGAACTTTGCTGCTCAGGGAAGAAACTAGTGGCAGAAATCTTAATGACAAAAATAAGTAATTCACATAATGAGAATACACATGGGTGAGTATGAATGAGTCCTGAATTTAGACAAATCTTTATACCTGATTTGCTTTGGAAAACATTCACTTATACTGACTCTGCTTAAAAGCTCTTTTAAGGAAGATTGATCTTGATGACACCTTGAGAAAAAAAAAAGCTATTATCTAGATCCATAATGGGGATAATATCCATGAATTTTGTGGTAAATACAATAGATAGCCAGGGATGATGGGAAACATCCTTACTTTCAGCAGTTTGTCAGTTCTGGGTTTTGTCATTCTTCTCCTTGATTATCATGCAGAACATTTCTATAGGACTAATGGGTTTGAGGAACACAGAATATTTTATTCAGTAATATTGTTTCTGTTTCTATGATGTTACACATGTAGCCTCTCCTTTTTTTGTTGGGCTTGAGTTTATAGCCTGATTCCAATAGAGCTTGTACCAGAGCTATGTGACCAGAGACAGTTTTGTAAGTATGAAAACTGTAGACAGCCTTATTTTGAGGCAGAATCACAGGACAAGATGGTTCATGAGTTTTGTATGAGTGTATACCCTGAGCATATTGGCTTCAGAGATTCATATGGGAAAAGTTTTAGGGAATTTGTGTGTAAGATATATTTTCTCCCTTGATACTTACAGTTCTTCTTTCTTTCCTAGTAATATAGTTTCTTTTTCTGAGTTACATCAGTACTTGTAACACATAGATGTAACATAACAGTACATCTCAGGCCATTTCACTATGGAAGTTCAACCTTTACTTTATTTTTTTTATTTTATTTTTTTTCAAAAGAAGGTGAATGCAAGATGTGGATATTCATTGTTCTTACAGTTATTATTAAAGGATATGCTTGAAGGAGAAGTGATAAATATAAAGGTGGTTTAATGTATAATGTAGAAGATTTCATTCCATCAAAATAAAAAAGTATTAAATAATTAGCCTTATTCTTAGACACAGAAAGATGCCTATCTTACAGAGATTCTTGTACAACATGTTCACCAATGACCTATTCATAATAGCCAGAAAGTGGAAACAGCCTAGATGCCCATCAGTAGATGAATGGATAAAGAAAATATGTTATATTAAAACAATAGAAAAATAAAAAAAAATTTATTAGCTGCTAAAAATCCAAATGTATGTTAATTTATCTAAAAAAATCATCCTGAGAGAGGTAACCTAGAGCACCAAAAATAAACCAAATATGGTCTGTATTCACTTATTTATGGATATTAGTTGTTAACTCATCTCTAAGCAGTCTATAATACATATAACCAGAGAGCTTATATATAGAGAAAGGGACTAAGGAAGAAAGAAGGCTCTCTCTAGGAGGAAGACATAGAAAACATAGTTATGGCTCGATGAGTTGGGGGCACTGTAATGGGAACATCAAGTGAAGGGCTAAAGGCAAAAACAAATGGATACAATAAAGGAGAATTAACACTAAGGCCCATTTGAGGGTTCATTTGGAAACCTACTGTAGTAGGTGCTTCCTATGGTATATATATATATATATGAGAATCCTAATGCAATCACCAAATAATGGGTAGAAAAATCATCAACTTGAAAGCTCTCACTTGCAAATGAAACTATGAGTGACAGGAATAAGATACACAGATACATTTAATAGAGTTTTTGACCAAAGGGCACCATTGAACCCTCCAAATAACCAGTTATTGCTAAAACTCTTGGTTTCTTTCCACAAAGAAACGATAAAGCCCTGCACAACTCACTGAACAGGTAGACTGCTGTGTACCTGGAGCCTTCGCCCCCTAAGTACTATGTTGTAGGGTACTGGAAAATACTTGGAACACTACCAGAGGAGAAAGGTATACAGTAATGCAGCTACAAAACCTCTGATCTTCAATAGTGACCTACTTGCTAGATAAGCTGGTGCATTAGAGGCACAAAAGTTATGGGAGTAATAAACTACTACCTGGTTGGATTGAAAGCTTAGTCCATGAGATAGTTCTACACTGCTAAAATGGTCATGAACCTGAGACTATATAGGCCACGGACCTGAGGTAAAACTATATATTACTATTCTGCTAAAGGAACATAGCAATAAAGTGACTCATAACAACATTCTATTATACTCACAGATTAGTCTCTTGCTCAATTATCATCAGAGAAGCTTCTTCCTGTGGTAGATTGGAAGAAATACAGAGGTCCACAACTAGACAAAGTAAAGCAAGTGAAAAACCTTGAAATAATCAGTCCTAAATGAGATGCCTCTATCAAATTCCTTTGGCCACAGCTCAGAAAACTCCGTGAAAGAGGAAGCAGAAAGATTGTAAGAGCCAATGGGGATGGAAGACACCAACAAAAATAGACCTAGCAGACACACAAGATGACTGATTCACATATGAAACGAGGAAGACTATGGCAACATGCACAGGACCTGCATAAGACCAAGCGAGATGGTGTCACAGTACTGAGAGAGGAAGGAGACACAAGCCCCCAACTCTAACTTTAAAACTTTCTCCAATTGATAAACACTCACAATGTAAAAATTAGTTTTTCTCCAACTGAGTCTCATTGAATATACAAACCATACTTAAGGGCAGGCCTCATGTCCAGCAGTAGATGGCCAATACATGATAAGCTCAATGGTACTTTTGAATACATTTTTTTGTTATTATTTTTATCTCATAAGCCTTTATCTGGGCATTTTTCTTTCTTTTTTTTTTTTTCCTTTTTTTTTTTCCTCCTTTTGTATTTTTGATACTTTATGTACATTTCCAATGTTTCCCCTTTTCTGAGTCTCCTCTTTGGATACCCCCGTCCCCTCCCCAACCTGCCTCTAGGAGGGAATTCCACCTCCCACCCCCCATACCCCCCCGTCGACCCATCCCCATATTCCCACCTTGATATTCCCCTTTACTGAGGCCTCTAACATCCTCAGGCCCAAGGGCCTTTCGTCTCTCCCTGATGGCCATCGAGGTCATCCTCTGTCACATATGTGGTCCAAACCATAAGTTCATCAATGTGTATACTTTGGTTGGTGGTCCAAACTCCAGGAGGAACGGGGAGGGGGGGTCAGGCCATTGACTCTCTTGCTCCCTCCATGGGGCTGAAAATTCCCTCAGCTCCTTCAGACCTTCCTCCAGCTCCTCCATCTGGGACCTCACTCTCAGTCCAGCGGTTACTGTTATGTGAAACTTGGGCGTTCTGAACTTTTGGGCTAATATCCGTTTATCAGTGAGTACATACCATGTTCCTTCTTTTGTGACTGAGTTACCTCACTCAGGATGATATTTTCAAGTTCCATCCATTTGCCTGCAATTTTCATGAAGTCATTGTTTTTAATAGCTGAGTAGTACTCCATTGTGTAGATGTACCACATTTACTGTATCCATTCCTCTGATGAGGGACATCTGGGTTGTTTCCAGCTTCTGGCTATTATAAATATGGCTGCTAAGAACATGGTGAAGCATGTGTCTTTATTACATGTTGGGGCATCATCTGGGTATATGCCCAGAAGAGGTATAGCTGGGTCCTCAGGTAGTATTATGTCTATTTTTCTGAAGGTCCACCACACTGATTTCCAGAGTGGTTGTACCAGATTGCAATCCCACCAACAGTGGAGAAGTGTTCCTCTTTCTCCGCAATCTCGCCAGCATCTGCTGTCACCTGAGTTTTTGATCTTGGCCATTCTGATTGGTATGAGGTGGAATCTTAGACTTGTTTTGATTTGCATTTCCCTGATGACTAGGGATCTTGAGCATTTCTTTAGGTGCTTCTCAGCCCTGCGAATTTCCTCAGTTGAGAATTCTCTGCTTAACTCTGTTCCCCATTTTTTGATGGGGTTATTTGGTTTTTTGGAGTCTAACTTCTTGAGTTCTTTGTATATATTGGATATTAGCCCTCTATCGGACATAGGATTGGTTAAGATCTTTTCCCAATCTGTTCGTTGCCGTTTTGTCCTATTGACAGTGTCCTTTGCCTTACAGAAGCTTTGCAGTTTCATG
>JAPYYD010003809.1:0-13743 GCA_028551405.1 Uromys caudimaculatus | reverse complement strand
TTCTAAGTTAGTCACAAGGCAGTTGCACAAACATTTTTGTGGTTAGCTAGTTCCTGGAACATTGTGCCTCTGGCCCTGGGGCCAGGCCAAGGTCACCCGTTTCTTAGGGGAAAGAATGCAGCCAGGTGGGGATTGGCCAAGCATGCAATTTCAGTCCTATTTCTGTTTCTGGCTCCAAGTGTGCTAGGGGTCTAACTTTCCTCATAAGAGGGTCAGGTCTTTCAGGAGAATCATTTTCTGAAGGGCTATAGCCCCTGGTAAGGTGCCCATTTTCCTGTGAATAACCCCTTACCATTTCTCCTTTAAGCAACCTAATGCAGCTCACTGGATTTTACACACACACACACACACACACACACACACACACACACACACACACACAAGACATGAAAACAGAAGAGGGACTAGTTGTGAAGAGGAAGTGGATCAGTGGGAGGGGAATAAGAGAGGGTAATGTTGGGGTGAATATAACTGAAATACTGATAATACTTTTATGAAAATGCCATAGTGAGAAATGTATTATAATATATACTATATGCAAAAAAATAAAAATTTAAAAAAAGAAATGGGGGTTCTTGGACCTGACTGTAGACTCACTGATTAGAAACAGTAGTGGGAGAGCCCAGGGTC
Source organism: Uromys caudimaculatus (assembly GCA_028551405.1). Lineage (NCBI taxonomy): Eukaryota > Metazoa > Chordata > Mammalia > Rodentia > Muridae > Uromys > Uromys caudimaculatus. The sequence goes on along the minus strand of JAPYYD010003809.1, from coordinate 13,113 downwards.
CTGTGCTCAAACAAAGCCTGATATATGCCCAGGTATAAGAATTGCTGTTAAGATAGGCTTGGAACCATGAAAAAGAGAAAGACAAGGATGTGGTCATCTGTACTCAAGCTTCTGAAAAAGTGTTTCTCATATGGTTAATTCTGTTAGAAGACAATGTGGTAGTACTAAGTATTCTCTATCCTAACCCAAGCTGGAAAAATACCTGTTGTGACATTAACTACAATGGAGGGAGGAGAATGTGGTCTCTTGCCTATTAATAACCAATTTAATGTTAGTCAACAACAATGGTCATCTTTAAAAAAAAAAATACCGGAGGCTGGGTTTCATAGAGCCCATGCTGGCTTTGAACCTGATGTTTAACTCCAAATGACCTTGAACTCCTGATCCTCCTGCTTCTACCTCCTGAGTGCTGGCATTACAGATGTGCATCACCACGTACAAACCACTTGGAATCAATAGAAATAGTTTGCACAATTTCTTTGTTTCTTTTCTTATAGATTAAATTGGAGTGCTTTGTTATCTCTGATTCTTCTCCCTCTATTTCTCATTCCCCTCTTCCTCCCAGAACCAACCTCCACTATGCAGAAGGCACAAAACCAATCTCAGTGCTCTGCCATTCTTCCTCCATTCACCACAGGGCATTACATCAAAAACACTTTTTTCTTTAGGTCATTGTGTAAGGGTCCATTGTTCATGAAGAATGATACCTCAGACTCAAATAGTATGTAAAAGCAAGGAATATTTTATTCTGCAGAAGACCAGCATGTGGGGGTCCCTCAATCCAAGATGGGGAAACCCCAAAGTGAGCTTGCAAGCCCAATTTAAAGCACATTTGTGGAATCCGGGGTAGACGACCTTTATCTTAATCTTTTGGGTCCATCTCTACAGAAATTCCCATAACCATGACAAGGGACTGGAAACTGTTGCTGGGGAAGTCTGGAAACTGCTGCAGACCCATTTTCCTTGCCTCAGGCCAGTTGGTGGAGCAGTTTCTGACTAGCTGGATGAAACCTGTTTTTGTTTTTTGTTTTTTGTTTTTTGTTTTTTTCAGTAACTGACTTGCCTGGGCTTGCCTGGACTTGCCCAGTTCTTGGAAACAGAGATTTAGGCCTAGTCTCTTGAACTGCCAATTTGAAGCCTGTCATGGAATCAGCCTACCTCATCCCTCTCATCTGAAGGATAGATGCTTGTGGTCCTATCTAAGGTTCTTAGTGATGGGAATGGGGCAGTTATGGGTTAAACTGTGTCTCCTAAAAAGATATAATATAGCCCTACTATTTCCATTGCCTTAGTATGTAGCCTTATTTGGAATCTGGATCATTGCAGATGTAGTTAGTTGAGATAAGTCAAACTGGAGTAGTGTGTATCCTTAATGTTGTGTTTATAAAAAGATAAGAGAGAAGGAATATGTTCTATGGAGGTGTGGTGAGGTATATGAGGGAAGGGGGTGCCTCAAAGGGACATCTCTTTCACATGACAGGGTATAGTGTAGAATAGAGTTTATTCAGGGCGTAGGGAGGGGAGTTAAGAGGGTAGTAGAGGCAGAGAAAGGCAGAGAGAGAGAGAGAGGGAGAAAGAGAGAGAGAGAGAGAGAGAGAGAGAGAGAGAGAGAAGAAGTAGAAGATTAGAGGAGGGAAGGGAATGGGGAGAGAGAAAGGAAGGGGCAAGGGGCAAGGGGATGGGGGGGAGCAAGAAGACAAGAGGGCAAGAGAGGGAGGAGGGGGCAAGCAGCTCCTTTTATAGTGGGTCAGGCCTACCTGGCTGTTGCCAGGTAACTGGGGTGGAGTTTAGACAGAATGCTAACACTTAATGTAATATGAATGATGTCCTTAGAAGAGAAGAAGGCACAAAAATAGCAACACATAGGAGGAGCCGTGCCCTACTAGAGGCAGAGATTGGAGCCCATGCATTGTAATCTAAGGAAGACCAAGGGTTGCTGGCAGTGATGAGAAGCTAGAAGCAAGGAAAATCCTTCCCTTGAGCCATCAGAGGGAGCAATGCCTTGTGAGCATCTTGATTTCAGACTCAACCTCTAGGTCTGTGAGAGAATGAATTTCAGTTGTATTGAACTCAACAGTTTGTGAATTCAAACACAAGGCAGATGCAGGGATAACTGAACTTAGGCCAGCCGGTTTGAAAGCTTACTAAGAGACTTGGAATAGCTAAGTAAAGTTATTTCTGAGACATTAGCAAATTTGGTAGTCCAGTTAACTGCATTTTTTTGAATTCACACTTAAATTATTTTCTCCCTCAGTATTTAATGCACACCAGCAGCATTAGACACTTTAAACTTTGGGTTTCTGTGTTTCATATCATTAGCCACAAAGTTAGGCAGGCACCTTCAGGTACAGACTCTGTTGTTATATACTCTGGTGTTAGAATGCACCTTCAAAGCATTCTTTTGTTTCCAGCTAAAACTTTATAGCATAAACCAAGTATGCTCAGTAGCATTCCTGTCCATCACTTTAATGTATGACCTTGGACTGAGGTTCTTAGGAATGGGCCAACAATTTATGAATATGTATCAGTTCTCTGGATAAAAACCCTTGTGCTTCCTTTGTTTAAGGAAAGCATTGCTTTGAAAATGACACCCCTGTTCTTCTTGCCTGCTGCAAGTAATAAGTTGTTCTCCACTTGTTTACATTTTGTCTGTGTTTATTTTTGTTGGGATTCAGACCTAGGATAAATGACTGATTGGTCCACCAAAGTGGACATGGCCTCCAGGTTCTCCCAGCATCCCTCAGTCCCTACCTTTTACAGGGCATGCCTGGAATACCCTGCCCTCTTCCTTGAACTTTCCAACCAAGGGGCTAAGCTTCCTCTCCCCCAGAAGCTCTTTCCTGTATAATCCAGACATTTTGGTCTCCTCTTCTCTCTCCCCTACCCCTGTTTTTCTACATCTTTCTTCTCTCTCTGTACACATTCTGCTTTCTCTGTCTCTTCCCCCTTCCCCTGTGACTACCTCTCCACAGTTACTTCACTGACCCCTCCTCTGTACTTGCCTGAGAACTGGCCTTGACCAACTTGCCTTTACATTTTAATTTGACTTGTATTGGCTCATTGCATTGGTGGAGAAGTCCTATCAATTTTGACTCGTATTTAACAAGATGCAGAATCTGTTGCATTCTGTTCCAATTCTAGCATATGATTTGTAAAACCTAAAATAGTTTTTACCTGACTTTTAAAAAAAGGTGTGCTGGCTCCAGGTCTAGGTGATTAAAGTGAACATATCTTACAGTTCCTTGCACAGCACATGCAATGAAAATAAAAGATACTGAGAAGGGCATGATGTAGCACTTCTATAATCCCAGGATTTGGGAGATAGAAGCAAGAGAATCTGAATATTGAGATCATCCTCTGCTACATACCAAGTTCAAAGCTAGTTTGGGCTATATGAGACCTTGTCCCAATAAAACAACTAAATGAACAAACAAGTTAGAATGTAAACCAAGACAATGACAACAACAGAATACCAAAACCACCAAAACAAAATGTTGGGAGCCAAAGTGATGCCGAGAGCGAAACCCATGAAATTACCCGCTGTTCTGTGAAGCCTAGTCAGTTAAAATGCAAGGTTAGGAAAGGACAGGGCATTTGCGGTCTCGGGTCCCAGGAATTGCTCAGGTCCCAGGAATTGAAAGAATGTCTGGTATTTCCTGAAAACCGGTTATGGTAGTGTGTAACCTTCCCACCTGCCTATCTTTTTAAGCTGCTATCCTGAAATAAACCTCGAGAGTTTGATCAGAATACATGACTTGCTCTCCTTCTTTGTGTTTCTTGTCCTCCATTCTTTCGGCCCCTCTCCAGGTTCCCACTGAACCCCCGCAGGCCGGGGCAACAAAATACTGAAAAATAAAAACCAAAAAGTAAAAAAGAAAACCCAGGCCAGAGTGGTTGTGGTGGCACATTTCTATAATCCCAGTACTTGTGAAGCTGAGGCAGGAGCATTAAGAGTTCAAATTTAACCATGGTTATATAACAAATGTGAGGTGAGTTTAGGATATATGAAACCCTGTCTCAAATAAAATAAAATAAGATAAAATAAAATAAATACATTTAGAATAGCTACTATGAAGCTGTACAATGGATTTTAGTTTCATTATTGAATATATACACATACATGCAGACATACACACACACACACACACACACACACACACACACACACACACACACACACAGACTTATCTACTATGAAAAACAGAAAAATCTGTGATAGAGGTAGAACTAGAAAAACAATTAGCTTATATTCTTTTTCATTACTTGTATTCATTACCTACATTCTAAATGTCTAGAAGTTCATTGAGATGTATAGACTTTGGATCTGGTTAGTTTTGGTGCATGATGTTTCTTACTTGCAAATTCTTTATAGTAAACCTTAAAAAATAAAATAGAAGAACCTAAACTCTCCCAAACTTAAACTATTAGATTCATCTTAAAAATTATTTGTTTGAGAATTCTATACCCATTAGCTTCAGTCTTGAGAATGTGTGATGTTCTGTATTAGAATGAGAATTCTTTTTCCCAAGGGAGAAAAGACAGAAGGCAAGGTTACTTTATTATTAATTTATTTGACAAGTACTCAGTGGGTGTGTTCTGGGAAAGGTGCTCCTGGGAGTACAGGATGCAAAGATGAATAAGCCTGATCCTTCCTCTCAGGGACTCCTGTCTGACAAGGGAGTCAGGCATGTTAAATAATTATACAAAGCGAAGAAGAAGAATGTGGTAAAAAGGAGAAATGCTGCTTCGTGGGTGGGAGTAGTTGCAGCAGCAAATGTGTGAAGGTATCCAAGGCCTTTCTGGAAAAATCATGCCCTGTTGCCAAGCCAGGCTATTGACAAAGATGAGTCATGCTGAAATAAAAATCACCAGCAAGATGTTTTCCTCTTTTTGCACACATGAAGATGGTGGAAGAACATTTGCCCAATTTAAAGTCCAAACACAACAGTATTACTCTAGCTGATTCTTTTCTCCCTGTTACTCTGAATTTATACAGTCAGATTTCTTTTCTTTTTTCTTTTCTTTTCTTTTCTTTTCTTTTCTTTTCTTTTCTTTTCTTTTCTTTTCTTTTCTTTTCTTTTCTTTTCTTTTCTTTTCTTTTCTCTTCTCTTCTCTTCTCTTCTTTTCTTTTCTTTTCTTTTCTTTTCTTTTCTTTCTTTCTCTCTCTCTTTCTTTCTCTCTTTCTTTCTTTCTCTCTTTCTTTCTTTCTTTCTTTCTTTTTAAAATTCTGATCTACTCAAGCTTTTGTCTTGGATCTTTTGAGGACTTCTAGAAAGTAAGGCTTGTGTCTTTCTGTTGTAGGCATTCTTTCTGAAACAAGAATTGCTTTTCTCTTAGTTTACATGTTTACTGCAGGGCAGAGCTGAAGCACACCAACCTGAAAAGTGTGTATAAAAGTGGAGATATCTTTCATACATACACACGTAGGTAACTGAAAAACCACCAACTTCCTTCAGAGCATGCTAAAGTTTTATCTATCTATCTATCTATCTATCTATCTATCTATCTATCTATCTATCTAATTACCTACATCTTACGCTGTAGCTGTCAGGACCTTTCCTATGTCCACCCCAGTTCCTGAATAATGACACAGAAGCTTATTTTTATTCACAATGCTTATGGCCTTAGCTTAGTCTTCTACCCAACTAGTTCATAACTCAATTATCTCATTTATACTAATCTAAGTTCTGCCATGGCTGGTTACCTTTCCTCAGTTTCATGTGTCTGACTTCCTCCATGTCTCGGTGGTGAATCATCCTGCCTCACCATTTTCCAGAGTTCTTCTCTCTTTCTGGATGTCCTACCTATAGGCCACAGGCTTTTTATTTTAACCAATAAGAAGATGCCTTAGGCTGGCAAGGAAGGGCAGAGACGCATCTTCACACAGTGCATATAAACATTATTTCTACATTAGATCACTTCAAATTATTTGTTTTAGATAATGCACTGAAGTTTCAGTATTTTAAAGAGAATTTATTTTTATTATTTTTAATTATGTGTGCATGTGTATGCATGTGTGTGTGTGTGTGTGCACATGTACGTGTGTGTGAATATGTACGTATGATGTAGCCTCAGAGGCCAGACATAATTATAGATAGGTGTCTGTGAGCAACATGACATGGGTACTGGGTATTTGTTCCAGTCCCTATGCTGAGGTTTCTTTAGTGTTGGTCACCTGAACAAAATGCAGTGGTGTGGTGTATGATGAGGATGGTTGACACACAAAGTAGAAAACTCACATCCATCTTACGGTTCTATTTCTTCTGTTTCTTTTTGTAGGTGACTCTCCAGCCCTTCTACTGTGCTCTGGGATACAAGGGCTTACATTCCAGATTCATTGGTGGTACTTCCTGCCTTCTGGTTCCTAGTTGGGCTCAGCCGAAGGGAAGCAAGTGCTGCTCCCAGAAGGGAAGCAGGAGAGGCTTAGGTTATTCGCCTCTAGTGTCTTCTGGTAAGACTGCTCTAAGCTGCACTGTGCATTTCATATTGCTCTGAGTCCTCATAGTCTTCAGGTTTCTGTAACTTCTTCCCCTTGGCCTTTCACTTCCCTGTTGCTACTAGCTACTCCTTGTAAGTTCCCTGTGGCCTCCCCTATTTTTCTCAATAGTTCCTTTTATTAAACTCATTTCATATTATTCTTGATGATTGTGATTCAGTGTAGTCCTGCCTGCAAGCTCATTTTACAAGTCAGAAATATTAAATGCATAGAGAAAACTACTATTAGACTAACCACAAGGCAAATCCCATTCTAAAGGGAAGAATTCCTCTGTAAATCAAAATGAGCATCTTTTTGTTAGTACTTTCTAAAATCTAGATGTTTATTCACTAAGATTATGTCGAGCACTGCTGTTTCTCTGTGCTGCTTCAAACTGAAGATTTTCAGACTCATTGAAAATATATCTTATTCCCCTTCCTCATGGCACAAATATTTGAAACCATCTACTATTTTGTCCCCTGAGGTTTTCTTTCATTGTGGTTAGCTATTCTCTTTCCACTAAGTCCAACAAATACTCTGGAGACAGAATATTACAGAAATTTGCATTTGCATTGTGAAATGAAGGTCACCAGCCATGGTCTGAGTAGGCCAGAAAGGCTTCAGTCTCACCATTCCTGTTCTCACTGTGTATGGAACACCTTTAGAACTGTGGTCACTGCCCCTACCCCCAACCAGCTATACACTATCGAATTATACTCATAGTCTAGTTGACGTGGAAATGTATGGTTTCTTTGGAAAGTCAGGACGGTGTTTTGCTAGGGCAAACATGTAAAGGAGTGTTTTCCTGAAGCAGACACAGGTGAAAGGATGTTTTGCTAAGCAGATACTTGAAGTTACATTGAACTGGTTTGCTAAAGCAGACATTTAAAGGAACATTTCACTGAAGCAGACACAGGTGAAAGGATGTTTTGCTAAAGCAAGCACTTGAAAGGATACATGATTCTTAGCTAAGGACACACATGTATTGGTTTGCCTTCCATTGAATAGCTGAGCTCCATTTGTCGTGACTCCATAGAGAGAAATGCAGCAAAAAACTTCTGTTGGTGTTCTGACTCTGTCGATTGCCAGAGTTATGTCAGCTGATACTGACTCACATGGAGTTTTGCTAAGACAGACTCACATGCTGAGGCAAGACATGTGGTGAGGCAAGATCTGTGGAGGACATGTGATGTTTGGAAGGAGTATAAATAGAACTCAACGAACAGAGACAGGGACTTCCATAGCCAGCCTTGCAACACTTCTTGGTCTTTTGTCTTCATTGATCTTAGCTTTGTTGAGAGAGGCACAGCAGAGAACTTCTGGTATTCCTGCTAGTTGGTCCTGGTCACTCCTGTTGCTGCATTCTAATTTGGCAGAGGCCTGGCTGTTTCTGCTAGGTCGTGCCACCACTGCTAATTTGTATTTGCTATCTTGATACTACTGAACTAGACTGCTAGTGTATTTGTGAATGAATTGAGCTGTCGCTGCTGAATCCTGTGCACTGAACTGTTGATTTCTAGACAACAGAGATAGGATTTGCTCTAAAGAGCAAATTCTAAACAGGTCAACTTCTCCTGTATCCTAATAATTTTCTTTTCTACTATCACTGGTAGGTGGTGGGCTAGAAGGGAGGTTAAAGCATTTAGGGACCCATATTAAAATTAGGGTGAGAAAAAGCTAAGCTTACATCTAGTCAATCAAAACTCTTTGACTTTTCCACATGTGAAGTTTTTAAGCTAGTTTGTTCTACTCTGTATGCGTGTAGCCATTGAGTTTTTCTTATAACAAGACACTCCATGCCCTTTGTCTCTGGCTCACTGCTTTTTTGGCTGGGAAACCTCACATTGAAATTTGTTGCTGTGATTTAACAATAACAATGAAAAGCAACTGGGAAAGGAAAGGATTTATTTGAATTGAATTTTCACATCATATGCAACATTGAGAGAAGTCAGGGCAGGAACTAAAGTGAGAGCAGGAACCACAAAGGAATGTTGCTTTCTGACTTGTTCCTCATGGATTGCTCAGTATGCTTTCTTAAATAATGCAGGGCCCCCTGCTCAGAGGCTGTACCACCCACAGTGGTCTGGGCCTTTCCACATCAAACATTAAGCAAGAAAATGCTCCAAAGTTACAATCTGATGGAGGCTCTTTTTTAAGTTGAGATTCCCTTTTCCTAAATGTGGTGGTTTGAATAAGTTTGGCCCTCATAGGTTTTTGTGTTTGTATATGGTTGGTTCATGAGAAGTGCACAATTAGGAAGTATGGTATTGTTGGAATAGGTGTGGCTTTTTGGAACAAGTGTATCACTGTGTAGGCAGGCTTTGAGGACTCCTCGTGCTCTGTCTAGTGCTGAAGAGGCCCTATTCCTGGTTGCCTGAAGAAGACAGTCTCCTTCTGGTTGCCTTCAGATCACGATGTAGAACTCTCAGCTCCTTCTCCAGCACCATGTCTGCCTATAAGCTGCCATGCTTCCTGCCATGATGATATTGGACTGAAACTTTGAAACTGGAAGCCAACCCCAATTAAATGTTTCCATTTATAAGAGTTGCCGTGGTCATGGCATCTCTTCACACCAATAAAATCCTAACTAAGACACTAGATGACCCTATCTTCTGCCAAGTTGACAAAGAACTAACCAGTATAAGCCTCATGTTAAAATGAAGATTAAGCAGTATAATGAAGAAACCCACCATCAAGTGGATCATATTTCATAAAAGCATTTTGGTGAGATTATTCCAGGTCATCAGAGAAGCTTGGTGTTGTGGTAAATTTTATTTGGGGGTTTCTACCCCACCTTAGACCATTTAGTTCCCAAATAAGACACAAAACTTTTATATTTATAATAAGCCTTGAAGTATTAGAGCTGGGCAGATATCAACCTTCTATGTTATTTTGTCTACTTTCCTGTCAATAACCCTGAGATATCACTTGTCATGTTCTGCCTGGGTTGCTCTTACTCCAACTGGCTGACCCTCATGTCCTTGTGCTTACGATCCACGTACTCTATGGTGCCTTCTTCCTTTTTCCTCCTCTCTCTTCTCCCCTGTGGTCCCTGTCTCAGACCCTAAGCCTGGGAACCAAAGTCTTTCCTACCTCTCTTCTCCCTAGCTACAGACTGTAGGCATCTTTATTAACCAATCAGAGATAACTTGTGGGGCAGGAACAAGGTATAAACAAAAAAAAGATGGTATATATGAGTGACCAGATCTTGGAGTACAGAATTTAGCATTACAATATATTGCAACAGATCAAACCTCAACAGCTTGGTTATGGTCATCTAGACCACTTCCAATGTATAGCTCAATCTTTCTCCCAGGGAAATATCTTCACCTGATTTCTTGATTCTGGGCTAGTTGCAAGTTTGCAGCAGTTCCAATAATAGGGGGAAAAGAAAAAGAATACATAAGACCCATGGCAATGTCTTGAAAACTCAAAGTAGGATCTATCATGTGTGTCAACATTTAGTGAGTGAGAATTCAGCACATGGCCATTCCTAACTGCAAAGGAGGCTGGGAAATAGAGTTGAACATATACATAACTAAACATAGTTCCATTTTTATGCAAGAAGGGAGGGGCATATTTTGGCGGTTAACTGTCAGTTTCCATTATTAACCTTGCCCTCTTTGACTCTGTCTGTCCTTAATTTATTTACTCATTCACTTATTTGTCCACTCATGAGCCATTCAGGGAGAACTTAGAACCATGTACTAAGATGGACTCTTCCAGTAGGAGGAATGCAATCATGCAATGAAATAACTGAAAATCTACTTGAAGCATCTTTGGGTCTATAATAGATTATGACACTTTTGTGTGTTACTTAATTTATCCATTCCATCCATATTTGATGAGCTCAATATCAATTATCTCTTCTAAATCTGTGATCAATATATTGAATAGTCATACACAAGAATAGAGCCTTTAGGAAGCTACTAGGACTTTTGCCTAGGTTTTCTTGGTTTAGCAATTAGATCCTAGGAAGGAAGGATGTTCAATTACTAAAAATCAACCTAACTCATTCAGTCTGTCCCTAAGGACATCTTTACAGGTTTTGTTAATGACTTGCTAATTTCCATCTTCTTGCTGGGTACTACATTCTTAGATAGCCCACTTAGATAGATGTCTCTGCCAGTAATGAAAATCAAATGGCCAGATGTTACTCATCCCAAGTGAATCCTCGACTTTCATGAACACCACTTCACTCTTTCAGTCTTCATAAATAGTTCTTTCAATAACCTACTCTAGGACCTTGTTCTATAAATTGCTCATTAATCTATAGAGATGAAGTTCTCTTTTGCCCTCTTAAGAATTTGGACCCTCTGGCCTGTTTATGCTTTTAGTACCTTTCTCATCATAATTCTTACTTACTTAGACTTAATAAATCTTACCTCATGTTCAAATTTTTCTAGGGTCCTGAGATATATAAGTGGTTCAAGATGAAGAACTTAAGAAATTTGCTACCTTCTTGTATTCTTTTTACCCTTCTTCATCTATATATACCTCCATATTACTACCACTACCACAAGTCTCATGTAGCCCAGGGTGACCTCAATTTGGTATGTAGTCAAAGATGATCTCAAACTCCTGATTCTCCTGCCTCTACTTCCCAAGTGCTTGTGTTATGTCATGTTAATGAGCATGGAGGTTCTTGTGCTCACAGATAAGCACTAAGAGAACCAGGATTGTTGAAAAACACAGGCTTATCCTTTCAAAGAAAGGGATACAAAATCTGTTATCTTCCTAGAAAGCTGGGAACAGATGTGGTTAATAGCCTAGTGACTTTTATGCTACCTGCCTGGCTAAGACCACATTGGACACTCCCCTAGACCTTTAATCAATCTATAGAATTGGCTTTCATAGATGATGTCACATATAGTCAATCTATAGAACTCATCTTTATGGAAGATGTAATACAGTTTTGGTGTAGTCATGTTCTCAGCTTTATTGTACATTCAGGGCAGAGTTAATTATCACCAGGAAAGTTTTCACCAAATTGTGAGGTGCTTAAAAATGCCTAAGATAAACTACTTGGGGTCAGACTTCCTAAGTTTGAATCAACACTAGGTGAGTTGTGTTGAGATGAACTACTTTCTTGCCTCCTGTGGATCATTAATCTACTGGCCATTATGGTCTCAGAGATCCATCCCTCCAGGATTATAGGCAGGCTTTGGTTTATTCTTTCTTTTTTTTTTCAGACAACATCTCATCATGCACCCTTAGATGACCTAGAATGTGCTATATAGACCAGACTGGCCTCAAACTTAAAGAGATTGGCTTACCTCTACTCTCTACCATACCTGGCATTATTCATAATATTATCTGATTTATCCTTTCTAGTCCAAATATCACTCTTAATACAGAAGAGTAAGAAAATGTCTCTGAGTTGCATTCTCTGTCATCTATTAGTGTGTCATCTGGTTTGTCCTGTCCTGAGTAATAGCACCTCCCTCTTTATTTATTTTCTTCTTTCTCTTGTTGTAAACAGGGTTTCAAATAGTCCAGGCCGACCTTGAGCTCTCTTTTGTAGCTGAAGATGACCTTAAACTGTTGGTCATCCTTTCTCTACTTTCCTGGTGCCTGGATTACAGGCATGCTCTGTCATAATTCTCTCTTTCTCTTGTTTTTAAATTAAAATAATTTTTTTTTTGTTTTTTTTTGAGACAGGGTTTCTCTGTGTAGCCCTGGCTGTCCTGGAACTCACTCTATAGACCAGGCTGGCCTCAAACTCAGAAATCCACCTGCCTCTGCCTCCCAAGTGCTGGGATTAAAGGTGTGTACTACCACTGCCAGGCTTAAAATAATTTTTATGCAATATATTCAGATCACAGTTTTCCAGCCCTGATCTCCTCCCAGATCCTCCCCAACTCCCCATCCACCCAACACCGTGTCCTGTTTTTCCTCTTTAGAAAAAAATAGGTAAATAGAACAAAGCAGAATAAAACAAAACAACAAAAAAGAAAAGGTTAGAAAAACTCATACACACACACACACACACACACACACACACACACACACACACACACATACACAGAGCATAAAAAACCCACAAAATCGGAAACTATCATATATAAGCAAAGGACCAGTAAGCCAGTAAGGTTTTAAAAATGCCCAAACTAAGCCATTTGAGACAAAAAAAAAAAATTCTTAAAAAAAGTCACAGTCAAAACTCTGATCCATAATTGTTCCTGTCTGAAAGAACTGCAGGGATGGAAACGGAGAGGAGCCCGAGGAAAAGAAGGTCCAGTGACAGGCCCAAAGTGGGACAGCTCAAGGGGAGGCCCCAAGGCCTGACACTATTACTGAGGCTATGGAGCACTCACAAAAAGGGTCCTAGCATGACTGCCCCCCTAAAGACCCAACAAGCAGCTGAAAGAGTCAGATGCAGATATTTGCACCCAACCAATGGACAGAAGCTGTTGACCCTTGTGGTTGAATTAGGGAAAGGCTGAAAGAAGCTGAGGAGGACTAGCAGTTTCAATTAACCTGGGCCCCTGAGATCTCTCAGACACTGGACCACCAACCAGGCAGCATACACCAGCTGATATGAGGCCCCCAACACATATACAGCAGAGGGCTGCTGGGTCTGGGTTCAGTCAGAGAAGATGCACCTAACCCTCAAGAGACTGGAGGCCCCAGGGAGT